>BPLR01004424.1:0-60153 GCA_021605095.1 Caerostris extrusa | reverse complement strand
TTTGCAAGCTGCATTAGATAGAAAAAAATTGTTTCGCTTTATCTTGGTTAGCTATAAACTGGTTAGTTAAAAACCATATAATTACATAAGTAAAAAAAACAAAGTGTCTTTCTCGATTTCGGTAGCAAAATGTAAGTGTGATGTAATTGGTTACACGGTACATCATATGTAACGTTGAATGTGCTACAAAACTATCGTTCTAATGATGAATGACTTTAGGTCATAATTTTCTGAATTAAATAAAATCAGAAAAAAAAATTGGGGGGATTTTTAATCTATCATGATATAAATTTACTCATAATAAATTAATAGTTCTTCAAAATTCAATAAAATCGATCATTATAGCAGAATAACTATAAAAAACTTTTTGTGCATTATCATCAGTCACAGAAATCGACTTGAGCAGAGAAATAAGATGCCATCCCATTTAAATGAATTGAAGCATTGGAAATCCATTATAATTCAATATGCCCATATAATAAATGAAGTCGAGAGATATGAGAAGTTTCTTAGGTTATAGATTCGAAATTGATTTAATCGAAATCGAATCTTAATTAAAATCGAAAATCGATTCGAATCGTATTAAATCGGGAGGAGGCAACAAATTTTAAATGGGGTGGATAAAATTCAGTCTCATTGAATGGATTAGGTAAAAGTGTGTTAAATATGCAATAATCATTAAAAAGACAAATTAATATGCTTTTTTGCACCACCTAAAAATTGGATAGCTTTAAGTGGAAAATAGATATTGAAAACTGCATGAATTTCTACAAAAGTAAAAAAAAAAAAATCAAATCGAAATTATGTTTTGTTATATATATCAAAACAGGCACCAAATATTTTTTTATTATAGTGAAGTTTTTAATTTAAATGGATACACTTTTAATAACAAATTGTTTGCAAGATATTCAAGTAGCTGATTCCCAATATTAGTTTATTGTAACTGAGGTTTACATTATTCTGACAGTTAACTATCTAAACAGTTAACTATCTATCTTTTGACAATTAACTAACTAAATGAATATTTTTTCTTCATTATCTTTAAATGGAAATCTTCAAATCTTTAATCTTCATTATCTTTTAATTATCATCATCATCAAACCTGTGACACCGAGCGTTAGTCACTCGGCTATCAGGCCCCACTAAAACATATTGCAACATAAAAAAATGTAACATAGTTTAAGAAGAAAAGGCAAAAGAATAAAGGATTATTCATAAACAATGAAAAATTTGTATATAATATGCACTATTACAATTAATATAAAGTAATTGAAGCTAGCAAAGGATTAAATAAATTTACAGAAAAATAAGGCCAATCTCTCAGCTTTTATCACATTATAATCAATTCTTCCATCTATGAAGAAAAAAATATTCTATAAATTCTTTAGTATGTAATTCTAACGACCGACAGAAATCTTTTATTTTTTATTGAAAATCTGTTTTTACCAATTTAATTCTAATTGACAAAAATCTTTTAAAAACTTTAAAAAAAAATATGATTTCTTATCTCACTTGGTCGACAGCAACATGTAGACCAAGTCCATGAATCCGTGTGTTCTCATGGAAGAAAGGGAATGGGACAGCTTCTGTTGTGATGGAACACACGTAGGTGGAAGTCTGATTTGACTACGTGTCGCTGAAGTTGGAGGGCAGTGCCTTCCAGGGGGACTTTTAGGGGGGAACTACCCTGCATTTGCA
The DNA here is from genome assembly GCA_021605095.1 of Caerostris extrusa. Taxonomy (NCBI): domain Eukaryota; kingdom Metazoa; phylum Arthropoda; class Arachnida; order Araneae; family Araneidae; genus Caerostris; species Caerostris extrusa. Next base: position 58,455 of record BPLR01004424.1, on the reverse strand, counting down.
TATCGTATAAAATAAACCCGAAAAACTCCACCAAGTAATCCGATTAAAGATACAAGATGCTGAACATCACAAACGTCAACGAGGCTCCTCGTTTCTTGAAACAGTGTCTATAACAAAGCTGCCAGCGAATTGAACCTCAGCCCTAATGTTCGGGGGCCTACATGGCCGAAGTCTTGCGCTCGGTACCACAGGTTTCGTGTTCGAATCCCGGTGTAGCCACGGGTGTTTGTAATGGTTCGAATCCACTTTAAGCTGTAGGTCCCTGTCTTCTATGACTTTAGAGCGTCGCAGAGTCCAGCCAGACTTCTCACCCACATCATTCCCAAACTGTATATGGGCAACTCAGCTCTAGTCTTAATGATGTGTGGGGTACTAGTAGTGCCACCAGTCGGACAAAAAAATTTATCAACCCGATTAACATTATATTGGAAAGAGCGTTAGTTATCTGAGCTAAGAAACCTAGCTTCCAAATACGACGAAAAAAGTTAAACTGAAAACTTCTATGTCTACACTAGACTAGCGCAATAAACCCGAAGGTAGTAAACCCTTTCCGATTCACTACAGAAGATGAAAAGAAGGATGCTGCACTTTACATCCCACACTTGAAGTTATTCATTTCAATTGGAATGCAAAAAAATGTAGGCCCATATGAGGAAAATTAAATAACGCTGAATCTGCTACACATCTGACTCGAGCAATCGATCTCGAGTTAAAATGTCTGGTATTGAAAAAGGACACTTATGTAAAAATAATATGTGTAAAGATTGTTATCTAAAAGCACTTTAATGTAAAACTTTTACACAACCTGTTCTCTTTTTAAAAAGTAAAAAAGCATTTTTAATTTCAGTATAGAATATCTATTTTTGGTGTTACGATAAAGAACACCGTTTGTAAATATTTAAAATCTCCTTTATCTGCACCAGTATCTTAGAAAGATGAAAAATAATTAAGAAAACAATTTTTCTAAAGAAACTTTGCTTGTGGAGAAAGAAAGAGGTAAAAGGTTGTAAACAGCGGTGAAAAAGAAGTGTTTCCAATAAAGAAAAGAGTACAGGAATTCAGAAAACATTGGCTTTTTATGCTTTCAAAGAATTAAGTCCGTTGTTTTATGATAATCAGAAAAGATTATTTTGCCCTTAAGACAGAAAAAGGATATATAATTAGTAAACAAGATAAAAGACTTCATCGAAAACTAATTCATTCCTTCATTTATTAAAATAGGATCATTAAATTTAAGGATCAAAAAAGCAAAAAGCTTAAATTTAAGCAAAAAAGTGCATTCTAATACAATAATAAAACAGGTTGTACAGGATTTATTGTAATGTTACAATAACAACTGCCTTTTGATTAATAAAAATTTAGATAAATGTAGTAACAAGCTTTATCAAAAGCTTTAATTGTTAGTCGAGAATTTTTTTTTTATAATTTGAAAAGGCATTTTTAAAAAGGATGAAAATACGTATAGAAGTTAAATAATAATAACAATAATAATGAAAAAAATATTTGAGATACGATCCATTAATATATTTACTTTTACATATTTAAAAGTATGCAGGATGTCCAAAGGTAACACTTTTAAATATTCGAAACAAAAACTATGAAAACTGAAATATTTCCGGTTTGTTTTGCCGCACTACAGTCATTTTACATTTTAGGCTAATTAGACCGGGACCTACAGTTTAATGTGAATTACGAACCACTCACAAACATCTATTCCATCGCCAGGATTCGAACCTGAAGCCTGTGGTACCAACGGCCAGAGCGCTAGCCAATTGGCCATCAGGCCTTTATATATTTCACGAGCATTTTAATATGCCACCATTAGCCGTACGTTATAGATTGAGATTTGAACTTTTTTTATGAGCACACGAGAAACTTTGTTGTGTGTGTCTAATCTTCCGTGTCCTGCAGTGAAAGACGGACATCCTATAAGCAATCTACTCCTGAATAGATTGAAAGAGGACACCTTCTCTAGTGATGGATAAAAATGGATACCCATGGATAAAAATCTCATTTGGCTTTTGGCTTGTCGCTGAAAAAAAGGAGGGCAGTGATTTAGGGAGGAACTGCCCCGCATTTGAGTATCGCATGGGAGAAAGCCCGGAAAACTGGCACCTGGTAGGTAGTCCGACTCACGAGACAAGATGCTGTACATTCAAATGCCATCAAGTCTCCTCGTTTTTTGAAACAGGGTCTACAATAAAGACGCGAGCGGATTGAATCTCAGCCCTAATGCCCACGAGAAGCGTACGTTGCCATCGAGTCCCGAGTCGGTCAAAGTATTGTTTATCATTCTATAATTCTTGATGCTGATAAAAAATCAAATTGACGCAGCCCTCGACATCAAATATACACTCAATAAATCGAACGCAATACATACACACATGTAGCATATCAATGAGCAACATATGGAATCGATAGATTGTTTTTAATCAAGGCCTAAAGAACAAGTAATATAAAAAAAAAAATTTTAAAGTCAATTCCTACTTTTTTTTTCACTCTATTGCAGAAAGTCCATTATAAATAATTTTCATTCATTTTTTATGCCATCTATTGGTAGATATATGCAACTTAAATCTAAAAGAACTAAAATTAATTAATTAAAGTGAATTACTCAATTAATATTTGAAAAAACTGTATTTACATCCAGTGTCATCCACTACAAGTTAAAAAAAAAATGTATTCTAACTTGAGTGGATGAATATAAAGTATTTTATGAACGATTGAAAATTTGAACAAGATATATATAGGGAGAGTATGAGCTAATAGAAGGAATTGAAAAATTAAAAAATTATTTGAAATTCGTCTTTTCTGTTATAAAACAAGTAATATAAAATAAAATTTAAGTCAATTCCTACTTTGTTCGCACAATATTGCAGAAAGCCCTTTATAAATAATTTTCATTCATTTTTTAAGTTTATCTGGTGCCATCTATTCTAGATACATACAACTTAAATCTAAAAACAAATAAAATTAATTAATTAAATTTAATGAATGAATTAATATTTGAAAAACCTGTATTATCATTCAGTGTCATCCACTACAAGTTAAAAAAAAAAATAATTGAACTTGAGTGGATGAATATAAAAGTATTTAATGAACGATTGAAAATTTGAACAAGATATATATATAGGAAGAGTGTGAGCTAATAGAAGGAATTGAATAAACTAAAATGAGTAATAATTTTTGTGGCTGAAAATTTGCAAGTAATATAAAAAATTTTTAAAGTCAATTCCTACTTTTTTTTCCCTCTATTGCAGAATGTTTTTAAAATTATATTTTTTTATTATTGAAATTATAAATAATTAAATTTAATGATTATAATAATTACACAGACTTCAAAAAAAATATAAATATGGAAATTTTTGAACGGGCTTGTTGAATTTTATAAATTTTTTTGAATGAAAGCTATCGAATTAACTATTTTAATATCGAACTGTCGTAAGCTATCGAATTAACTATTTTTTCGAACTGTCGTAAGCTATCGAATTAACTATTTTAATCAAACTATCGAAAACTATCGAATTAAGCATTTTTGAAATTTCAAGCAAATTACTATTAATTCTTTATCATAAACTGCGGTCAAGATTACCCTCTACTTGAACTGACTCACCGCAGTAAAGTCTAATTAAGGCAAATTATGATTGCTGGAGTGGCCAAACTGAACTTCAGTTCGGACGTTGCAGACATTTAACTTTTGACATTTCCGTGTCAACTAGTTTCGAAACTACCGAGAAGATGCACGTGTGCGGCTCAATTATGATTTTACTGGGATCTCATGCGTTTTAAATGAATACGAAATGTGTTACAGTGGAATAATTTATAAATTTATTTTACGTTTATAGTGAAAGTCCATATATATTTAAAAGAACTATTATTTATATTTATTAAAAGGAACTAAAATTATGTATACGAGTAAATTGAAGTTATTGTAAATGCTATAACCACATTGAGATAATAAGCGCAATTACCGTTTAGCTGTAAGACCAAGGGACTTGTTTTGATACTCATGAGTAATACCGAGTCGAAGAATTTAGTATCTATGACGAAGATGGGAATGATAAATTCGTAGGTCGGAAAGTCCCTTTATTTTCCTTCCTCTTCTCCATTGGAGCAACAGTCCCATGGTGGGCCAAAGCCGTCTACATACTGGCACATTTCGAGACAGGAAATGTTTTCTTTTACTGGGTAAGGTTGACAGCACTACGCCCAACGCTCTACAGTCATATTAGACCGGTACCTACGGTTTAAAAAATTATTTTTATTAGGTTTGAAAAATAGGAGAAGATATAATCCTCCTTCCATACGTACCTGCTTTGAAGGTGTTCTTTTCAAATTATCAAAGGATAATTTTAGTGGCCAACCTTGCATAACGCTTACTCTAACTAAAATAACCTAGTTGAAATTATAATTTTTGTTAGTGAAATATTGCAGGTCACATAAAAGAAAAAAAAAACTTCCTACCTTAAAAATTTCAAATTAAAATTGGTCTTTTATTGATTTAATTAAAAAGTTTGATAATTTGATAATTTTTTCTTGTTTTGGTTGCTTTATTTAAAGTAATTGTTTATTTAGTACCATTTAAGCTTTTAAAATTATTTTACGTCTCATATTTCTTTGCAAAAGAAGTTTTTTAAAAATTCGCAGACGATTTTCTTGAAAGATAAGAATTTTATTTGCTTTATTTCCTTTGGCAACAACAACTCGTAATAGTTAAGCAATTATTATTGTTGTTGTTTTTTTGTTATGCGTAATGGAAATTAGCTTTTAATTATAAGTGACTGCAGAAATTGGCTTTTATAAATTGAATTAAATAAATTTGTAGTTTACTATTAAAAGAAAAATAGAAATTAAAAAAAAAAAAAATCATGTTAATAGAAATAATCATGTTAATAATAATCATGTAATAAAATTAAAAATAATCACGTTAATAAAAATGTCTGTTCGAAATCTTATAATTCTACAGAATAATTAAACCTTAATATTAGATGGAACTAATTTGGGATAAAAATATAGTACAATTTTTAAAAGAGAAATTTTGCTTCGTGAAGGAAAATGACGTCATAAACAAACAAGAAATGTATTTTCAAAAGCTAAATATGCTCAAAAAATTCTCGATCCTTATTAAACAATATACGAATATCAATTGTTTCTCTTGCCTGTAAACCTTGATGTAAAGAACCTCGTATTGCAGTAAATTAAAAAAGATGATTAAATATAAATAATTGAATTTTTGTTTTAAATATATTAATACCATTTTATTGACATTTGAATACTACATAATATTATAATATAAAATGCCTAATTTGACACTTATCAAAAGATGATAACAATTTATCGTTTTAGAATTTATTTTTAACATTGAGCATTAAGGTGCATTGTCTTTAAATTGAAATGTAAAAATTTTTAATATTGCTATGAAATATAACGATTTTCCAATATTTAATGTCAATTTATTAATTCATTTAAAAATAAAGTTTTAAAAATCATTCTTACATTTAATGGATTTTTTTTTTTATACTAAGGATCATATATTATTGCTAGAATTGTGCAGAAAATATTTGGTAACTTAACACTTATTATTCATAAATAATCTCTAATTTAAAGGTAAATAATCAACCTATAAAATTAAATCTCTAAACACAACTCATAGTAACATAGGTAGCTAATGTTAATGCCAACTTATTAATTTATTTAAAAGGCAAATTTTTAAAAATCAACCTTATATTTAATGGACTTTTTCATATTGTGTTCATCATGTATTTTTGTTAGAATTGTGCAGAAAATATTTTGTTGCATATCACTTATTATTCACAAACGATCTCTAATTTAAAAATAAGTAATCATCAATATATAAAATTAAATCTCTGAATACCTCTCACAGTAACATGGGTAGCTAATATTAATGTCAACTTATTAATTTATTTAAAAGACAAATTTTTAAAAATTACCCTTAGATTTAATCGATATTTTTCTGCTAAGTTTCATATATTTTTGTTAGAATGGTGCAGAAAAATTATTCCCAAATGCACTTATTATTCCCAAATGATCTCTAATTTAAAGATAAGTAATCAATCTATAATATTAAATTTCTGAACACTACTCACAGTAGTATGGGTAGCTAGTGTGAAGGGAGACTAAAGGTTGATTTCCTTCAGAAATCCGTTGCAATTATTGCTTTTAGAAATGAAGAAACTCAATGACGATTATGAATATTTCGCATTAACAGTCAAAATGCATAATAGGGTTTTCCCCTTAACATACTCAAATCTTGAGCAATTTACCTTAAAAGTATTTCCGGATTCTTCGCTCATTGGTAGCTTATTCATTAACAGAATATATCATATTAAAAAATCTTTTGAATGAAATACATGGAATATGAATTGATAAAAAATATCTTTTGAATGAAATACATGGAATATGAATTGATAAAAATACCTTTTGAATGAAATACATGGAATATGAATTGATAAAAAAATATCTTTTGAATGAAATACATGGAATATGATTTGATAGAAAAAAATTACCTTTTGAATGAAATACATGGAATATGAATTGATAGAAAAATTACCTTTTGAATGAAATACATGGAATATGAGTTGATAAAAAAATACCTTTTAAATGAAATACATGGAATATGAATTGATAGAAAAATTACGTTTTGAATAAAATACATGGAATATGAGTTGATAAAAAATACCTTTTGAAGGAAATACATGATGCATGATTGATAAATAAAATACCTTTTGAATGAAATACATGGAATATGAGTTGATAAAAAAATACCTTTTGAATGAAATACATGGAATATGAATTGATAGAAAAATTACCTTTTGAATGAAATACATGGAATATGAGTTGATAAAAAATACCTTTTGAATGAAATACATGATGCATGATTGATAAATAAAATACCTTTTGAATGAAATACATGGAATATGAGTTGATAAAAATTACCTTTTGAATGAAATACATGGAATATGAGTTGATAAAAAATACCTTTTGAATGAAATACATGGAATATGAATTGATAGAAAAATTACCTTTTTGAATGAAATACATGGAATATGAGTTGATAAAAAAATACCTTTTGAATGAAATACATGGAATATGAATTAATAGAAAAATTACCTTTTGAATGAAATACATGGAATATGAGTTGATAAAAAAGTGTCTTTTGAATGAAATACATGATGCATGATTGATAAATAAAATACCTTTTGAATGAAATACATGGAATATGAGTTGATAAAAAAATGCCTTTTGAATGAAATACATGATGCATGATTGATAAATAAAATACCTTTTGAATGAAATACATGGAATATGAGTTGATAAAAAATGCCTTTTGAATGAAATACATTATGCATGATTGATAAATAAAATACCTTTTGAATGAAATACATGATACATGATTGATAAATAAAATACCTTTTGAATGAAATACGAATATGAATTGATAAAAAAAAACTTTTGAAAATACATTTAATAGAAAAATTACCTTTTGAATGAAATACATGGAATATGAGTTGATAAAAAAAATACCTTTTGAATGAAATACATGGAATATGAATTGATAGAAAAATTACCTTTTGAATGAAATACATGGAATATGAGTTGATAAAAAAAATACCTTTTGAATGAAATACATGGAATATGATAAAAAAGGGCCTTTTGAATGAAATACAAGATGCATGATTGATAAATAAAATACCTTTTGAAGGAAATACATGGAATATGAGTTGATAAAAAAATACCTTTTGAATGAAATACATGGAATATGAATTGATAGAAAAATTACCTTTTGAATGAAATACATGGAATATGAGTTGATAAAAAATACCTTTTGAATGAAATACATGATGCATGATTGATAAATAAAATACCTTTTGAATGAAATACATGGAATATGAGTTGATAAAAAAATACCTTTTGAATGAAATACATGGAATATGAATTGATAGAAAAATTACCTTTTGAATGAAATACATGGAATATGAGTTGATAAAAAAATACCTTTTGAATGAAATACATGATGCATGATTGATAAATAAAATACCTTTTGAATGAAATACATGGAATATGAGTTGATAAAAATTACCTTTTGAATGAAATACATGGAATATGAGTTGATAAAAAAAAATACCTTTTGAATGAAATACATGGAATATGAATTGATAGAAAAATTACCTTTTGAATGAAATACATGGAATATGAGTTGATAAAAAAAAATACCTTTTGAATGAAATACATGGAATATGAATTAATAGAAAAATTACCTTTTGAATGAAATACATGGAATATGAGTTGGTAAAAAAGTGTCTTTTGAATGAAATACATGATGCATGATTGATAAATAAAAATACCTTTTGAATGAAATACATGGAATATGAGTTGATAAAAAAATGCCTTTTGAATGAAATACATGATGCATGATTGATAAATAAAATACCTTTTGAATGAAATACATGGAATATGAGTTGATAAAAAATGCCTTTTGAATGAAATACATTATGCATGATTGATAAATAAAATACCTTTTGAATGAAATACATGATACAGGATTGATAAATAAAATACCTTTTGAATGAAATACGAATATGAATTGATAAAAAAAACTTTTGAAAATACATTTAATAGAAAAATTACCTTTTGAATGAAATACATGGAATATGAGTTGATAAAAAAGTACCTTTTGAATGAAATACATGGAATATGAATTGATAGAAAAATTACCTTTTGAATGAAATACATGGAATATGAGTTGATAAAAAAATACCTTTTGAATGAAATACATGGAATATGATAAAAAAGGGCCTTTTGAATGAAATACAAGATGCATGATTGATAAATAAAATACCTTTTGAAGGAAATACATGGAATATGAGTTGATAAAAAAAATACATGGAATATGAATTGATAGAAAAATTACCTTTTGAATGAAATACATGGAATATGAGTTGATAAAAAATACCTTTTGAATGAAATACATGATGCATGATTGATAAATAAAATACCTTTTGAATGAAATACATGGAATATGAGTTGTTAAAAATGCCTTTTGAATGAAATACATGATGCATGATTGATAAATAAAATACCTTTTGAATGAAATACATGGAATATGAGTTGATAAAAAAGTGCCTTTTGAATGAAATACATGATGCATGATTGATAAATAAAATACCTTTGAATGAAATACATGAAATATGAGTTGATAAAAAAAAAAAGGCCTTTTGAATGAAATACATGATACATGATTGATAAATAAAATACCTTTTGAATGAAATACGTGGAATATGAATTGATAAAAAAAAGCTTTTGAAAATGCATTTAATATGAATTAATAGAAAAATTACCTTTTGAATGAAATAAATGGAATATAAATTAATAGAAAAATGACCTCTTGAATGAAATACATAGACTATGAATTGATAAAAAAATACCTTTCGAATGAAATAAATATGAATTTATAAAAAAATACCCTTTGAATGAAATAAATGGAATATGAATTGATAAAAAAAAATGAACAAAATTAAATCTTAGAGACATATTGCAAGCTATTATTTTTATTTTTAAAACTTATTCCATATCAAATGGTTATTCAAATACTTGCAATGCGTAAAACATTTTCCACTTACGTTGAAACAAAGTATATTCCATCTAAAAAGTTTTTGTTGCATATTTTTTCAATTTTACTACGATAAAACATTGTAACAACTGAATTATGAATAAAATAAAGGAGTGCATTAGAAAGGTTGATTAAATATTTTATATTAATCTAAGAAAAAAGTGCACTTTATCTACAACGAATCGAGTAGTTTTATAGCTATATGCACTTAATCCACTTTGAAGTAATATATTTTTCAAGGAATAGTTTTTAGAAATCCTCCTTATTGTGATGTAAACTCAAATATCATAAAGTATGTATGATAAAATACACACGTTTCTGGCTTCTCTTTTTGGCGATAAAAGATTTCTTTAAATGGATTTCGGTAAAATTTGGCTTCATCCAAGATAATTGATTTGAGTAAAAAAAAAAAAAAACCTTTTAATGTATAAAAAGCAATTTTGAATACAAATGTTTATACAATGTTTAAAATTACTAATAAAATTCTTATGAAATAATCTGTTCATAAAAAATATTGTTTATTATTTAACTTCTAATGGAAAACAAAGCAAATTTAATTTCTGTTATGTTAAAGTTGTGCTAACATATATATATATATATATATATATATATAAATTCAGGATTTGGTTTAAGTTTGTGAAAATGATTTTCAACTTTTCCTTGCAAGAAAATAAAATTATAAATAACTTAATTTTCTATTTTGTATTTATATATGTGTGGTGGTTAAGTTATAATTCTTAAGGATACTTGAACCGCTGCTTCCTAACCTTATGTCATATTTTCTAAAAAAATTTTAAAAATGAGTTTCTTTTAAAAAAAAATTTCAGGTTTTTATGAATAATGAAAACAAAGAGGAGTATCCAAATTCTAGATTTTTAAATTCTTAAATATTGAAAAAATATTTTTATTCGATATCTTTTAATTTATTGATTACTAGAACTGGTGACAATAATGCACATACTTGAAGGCTGCAACTTGAACTTGCTTTATTCATTTGTTTCTTATCGAAGTTAGTGTTGAGCACCTTCGAATGTCTGGTTCAACAGTTCGTTATGTGTTTTACAGAAATACCCAAAACATATTCTACTTAATATTTCCTGTCAACAAAATAGCTATGGGCATTCTAATATAATTTATTAAATAATTTAGGTTTATTTAAATCTACATATATCTGTGAACAAATATTTTTGCCTGACTCATAGCTCAGTGGTAACGTGCATTAGGTCTGAGGTTCCATCCACTGGCGGTTTGTTGTAGAAACTGTTTCATAAAAAAAGAGGAGTCTCGATGGCGTTTGGGATGTTTAGCAACTTGTCTCGTTAGTCGGACTACCTACTAGGAGTTTCTCCCATACGATGCGTAAATGCGGTGTAGATTCCTCTAAAAGTCCTCGGAAGGCACTGGAATCCTTCTTCAGTGACACGGAGCCAACTCAAACTTCTACCTACGGGTGCCCCATCACTACAGGAACTGCCCCTTTTCCCTTCATCGATGAGTAAACCACTCATGGGGTGTCCGTTCTCGCGTTGCCGGACGCTGAAGATTTGTCAGAACAACAAATATTTTCACCCAGGAAAATTAAAAAACATTTCAACCGTGAATTATTAAATAAATTACCAGAAATCCAATGATTGTTCAAATTCTTGCTCCTTTATTCAAAAACCAAAATGAAATACTAAATTCTGTATTATATCAACGTAATGTACGCATTAGGTTTAAATAGGTGTCCCAATATTCTATTTACAAACTTATAAGAGGAGTAACTTATACCTAGACGACTCGGAATCATTCAGCAATGTTGTTTCGGAAACGTTTGCCATAAACGATGGATGGCTTGCGCATATGCATCTGATTATTTACTTATGAGAGTGGAATTACGATATACGACCAGCACACAGTCTTCGAACACGTCTGGGATCTTCAAGAACGTCCAGGCTCCTATGCACCAAATGTGAAGCATGCGTCATAATTCGTAGACATCAATGCGAAAACTTCATTTGGCCTTAAATGTAGGATTTACTAATGGCCACGTTGTTTTTGTTGGTGTGCATTAATTAATAAACTGCACTTTCACTTGTGTGGTGTCGTTCCATTTCTGTTTTTCAATTCCTTCTATTAGCTCACACTCTCCCTATATCTATCTTGTTAAAATTTTCAATCGTTCATAAAATACTTTTTATTCGTCCACTCAAGATCAAATACATTTTTTTTGAAATTGTAGTGGATGACACTTGATGTTAATGCAGTTTTTCAAATATTAATTCAGTAACTAAATTTAATTAATTAATTTTAGTTTTTTTAGATTTAGGTTGTATGTATCTACCAATAGAGGGCGCCAGATGAATTTAAAAAATGAATGAAAATTATTTATAAAAGACTTTCTGCAATACAGTAAAAATAAAGTAGGAATTGACTTAAAATTTTTTTTTTTATATTACTTGTTTTATATAACATACTCTGCCGTTTAATGAAACCATTTCGATCCTTTATTGTTATCCGATTCTGTATCTCTTTGCCGCACCCTGATAGAGTACTAAATACCACGTGAGTAATGCGTAATCTGTTTAGTGGCACAATTAAGATATCCAGCATTTAGCAATAACAATAAAAGCAATTGTTATAAGTTATGTATTTCATAATAACCAACTGGTTTATTTATTAAGAGGTAGTGGAATTTGTCGTAATGTTTGTATGAAGAAAAAGCGATTTTAAATATTCATAAGAAAAAAATCGGTCAACTGCAAACACAAAATAATCTTTAAAACAGAAAAGCCCATTTTAGAATGATTCGTTTGATTTAACATATACAATGCTACTTCAATCTTTAAATTCGGATTAGTTTTTTTTTTTTCAAATTATTTAATATAAAAAAATTTAGCTTTCAGCCACTTTTAAAACCACGTCTAATTAGAATCTAAATTGGATTATTATTGCTTTTTGAAAATAATTTGCTACGGGTTTTTTTCGTATTGACAATTCTAGTCATAAAAAATTAGAATTAACTATTTCAAAATTTATTATTGTCCCAATTACAAAGGAATTGAATTAATTTATAAGCGATGATCATGTTTCTCTTTTTCCATTTATTTTTCCAATAAAGTTTTCACAACTTAAATAAAATAATTATCACTATCACTTCAATGATAAAGCCGGTGATCTAATTTATGTATTGTTAGATATATAAGCGGTATATAACAATAATGTGTACGCGTCATCATAGAACAATTCAGGAGATTATTGACTGCAAAGTCGTAGTGCATTTGATAGCATTAGATGACTGCAGATGTTTTCGATTCTCTTTGGATAGATTGGAGGATGTAGTTTTTGAAGATATTTTCGTTTTTCTGAACTTACTGCAGCTGCGTATTTCAGTATTGGATTTTTCACATAAAAGCTATAACTAGATTCTTCTTTGCAATTTTGAATTCTGATTTGGGCACACTGTACCGTAACATTTTTCAGAAGAAACCCTCTTTACTCTAAAAATATGATTTGGAGATCCATCCGAATAAGAAGCAGCGCCATAGTTCAAGATATATGAGTGGGAAATGTGTATTATCGAATGTTTCCTCAACCTTCGTTTTCATGCATTACAAATGTCTTCCTGCATTCGCGTGAGTGCTGTATCATCCAACAAATATCTCAACGAAATTTTCGAAATGTAGTTTTAACTTTTGTGTGGTAGTTTCTTTTGGATTCCAAATACATCATTTTTTTTTCTTTTGAATTCTAAATATACCATACAGAAATTACAAACATAATTCGATTTGTCATGGGCATACCACAAAAGTCAAATTTTGAAAAAAACAAACACATTTTTAATTATATTGTTTAAAAAAAGATAGGTCATCTTTAACAAATCTCATAGCATTAAAAAAAATCTAAAAACCTTATTTTTTTCAACATAATTTAGCCACTCAGGTCCTATCTCTTTTAAACTTAAAAGGAAATTAATAAAGTGTTTGTTCTTAAAACAGACTGGTAAAAGGAACAAAAGTGAAAATTGGAAAAAGAATATTTATTTTTATGTGAGTTACAAAATATTACGAAAGCATTACATCCGCCTATCCAAAACGATTACTTTACGATACATGCAATTATTTAAAGCTATATTATTATAAATGCACATTCACATATGTTGCACATATGTTGTTGTTGTGACAAATCCGCCAGCGTTGGACGGTCACCCCTTGAATAGCACCCATAGGTATATATCTGACTTGGCTGCGAGTCCCTGAAGAAGGAGGAGGTCAGTGCTTTCCGGGAGAAAAAATATACCCGCATTTGTATATCGTATAGGAGAAAACCCGGAAATTTCCACCAGGAAATCAACCGGAAATCAATCAGGTAGGTAGTAAATTCATCAATCCAGGTAGTCTGATTAACGAGGCAAGATGCTGAACATCACAAATGTCATCGAATCTCGTAGATTTTATAACAGTGCCAGCGGATTGAACTTCAGCCCTAATGTTTATCAGCGGCCCACGTTACCACTGAGCCACGAATCGGACACATTCTTTGTATGTAGTTGCTTTAGTAGAATAAAAAAAGTGTCACCTATGGGAATAATTCAAAGGAAAAAAATATCTAAAAGTTGCTTATAACTTCTTCGTTATAAAAAAAATATCATGCAAAAACAATTTTATTCCTTCCATGTTATCAGGGACGCTTACTCTATACGACTCAGTAAAACAGATTGTAAATATTCATCAAAGAAAAAGATTAGGTTGTGCAATGTTGTGTTTTCGCAAGATCAGTCATAAATGGTGTAATGATAGTACAAAAGTAGTCCGTAGTATGTCAGGATGAACATCAAAAGAATCAAATTATGAGTGCATGGCTTCTTCTTATTGGCGTCAGGCCAGAAAGAAGCTATCCTCGTTTGGAAGTAGTCCATTACATTTCCATCATTTCCCATTTCTGGAACCTATAAAAATGTTAAAGAACAATGTTATGAAGAGCAGTACGTGAACGTCCAAATGTCCTAACTATTCAGGAACATCGTTTGCTATGTTTAAAGCAAGGCAGTTCAATCAGTGATTACAATCAAGCTTTCCTTCCAACCTTACAATAACAATAAGAAGAGCTGAATCAGGACAAATTGTTTATGAAACAGTTACATAAAGTCAGCTTTATGTCAGGAGACCTGCTAATTGATGGTCTCGCATAAACGAAGCCGCTTATATTGGATTCGAGATCTTTCGTAACTGGTCACAAAACTAATTAAGTACCATTACCATTATTAATGAGTGTTGTTTTAAGCAACAGACAAATTCTCAATGATTGCTAATCTGAAAGACCCTTTGGAAGTTATTATCAAAAGCAGCATATCTTCCCTATTGATATTGTAACTATAGTGAAGTATAGAGTTGATATTTTGCACTGTGTCTTCGACCATTTCTTGCAGTTAAGGATCCTGATTCTGTTTCTATGGATGATAATGCATGATTTCACAAGTCTTGCATAATATTCCAATACTTGATTATAGAAATTTTTATGACGAAACTTTTAAGTTTGTTTAAAACATAAGCATCAGAAAGGGATTGCTTACAATTTCATTGAAGTAAAAAACAAATTCTATGGTAAACTAATGTGGTATCTTTAGCATACGTAATGGATGATATAAAGTTCTACAATATCCGGAAGGCAGTCATCCTGCTACCTCATGGATATAAATGGCGCCACGGAGCCTAATTTATTATAAAAAGATGGAAATGTAAACCTACGCCAGAGGAATTATAATTTCCGCTTCTGCGTGGGCGTGAGCTTGTTTAGCTGCAAGAAATGTGAACATCAAGAGAATGCGGGATTTTCCAACAAAAGAATAGTGCTTTTTAAAGTTCACTGATGTATGTATTTTATTTGGGGACCATGGCAATCTCCTCATTACCGTCGGTGGACTGTTCATGGCATATATCTTTGCAATGCAAGCCCACGGATGCTTAACAAAAAAAATGTAAAATTGCAACGATATAGTTTTAATGTTACTTTAAGCATGAACATTTATGTTGGTTTATTTTGAAGAATTTTAATTCTTTATTCAAATTCTTTACATTCTCATATATCAAAAATTGTTACTTCGTTTGCCCAAAATAATCTCAAGAACAATTTTTCTGCCGATTCTTTTTGTTTCTCACCATCTAAGATGCACAGATGATTGCACATAAAGGTACCCAAATGCTAACGAGACATAAAAAACGAATCGTTTTTTAAAAAAAGACAAATCGAATTCCAACATGGAAACAGTTGCAGTGAAAATCAATCGTTTAAGAATAAGTGTAGCGTTAAATCCAGGTCATGGAATGATTAGTGGGTGCATATTATTTAAACAAAATAATCTCTTTTTCCAAATAAAGGAAGAGCTTTAAAAAAGATTACTTTAATCAAACCAAATCGAATAATGGAAGGCAAATAATTTCTCTTCATGTTTGGAATGTAATTAAAACGTGTTTTATGTGCGAGCTGTCGTGTGTGAAAGAATTCAAGACGAGGCAAGCATGCCAAAATTGAGTAGTTCACTTTTCGTTAATTTCTTTTGATTTTTGGCTGCTTAATCCTTTATGGTTCTGATGTTCTTTCCCTCTTGGAACGAAAAGGAGCAGTAAATAATTTCCTCCTGTTGTTACAGAAATTATTATTCTGACAGAAGGCCATTTGATTTCAAGATAATAAGCTTATTGTTCTTACTTTAATGCAACAGCTTTAACACTTTTAATTTCTTTTACCAGTTATACAGGAAATTCCAAATTAATGAAATTACTTCCAATTCCAAATTAATGAAGAAGAGTGAAAAACTAATGGTTAACAAAAAAGTGAACATAGGGTAGTTCAATAAATGAATTGAAAAAAAATCTTACAAATGTGTCAGTCATTAATTATAAGAAATTCGAGTATCTTTTGAAGTAAAATCTCTCACTGATGGCAGGATAGAGCGCCGGTCTCAAAACGAGACTTCTCTTTAACGAGAAGTTCAAGTGCTCTCACAAAATAACTACCTTCAAAGTCTGTAACAGCACTTGACGCTCTTCGCATTGTAACTTTTTATTGAATCAAGTTGCTCTTAATAAACCCATTCTGGCGGGAGAGACACAAAGGACTTGAAAGGAGAACAAAGCAACGGAACGAAGTCGAACAACAAAATATTTCCCCGCCATCGAAAATCTACCTTCAAAGGAAGGAGGGGGAGACACAAAATAATCTCACGAACAACTTTCCTGCCGATTCTTTTGTTTCTCGCCATCTAACATGCACAGATCCATGCAAATAAAGGTGCCCGCATGTTAACGAGACGAGAGAACAGGTTCGTTTTTTTTAAAAAGACAAATCATTTATTCCAACTTGGAAACGGTTGCAACGAAAAACAATCGTTTAAGAATTAGTGTAGCGTTAAATTCAGGTGATGAAATTGCTAGTGGGTGCATGTAATTATATTCATACAAAATAATCTCTTTACCAAATAAAGAAAGAGCTTTACGCAAAGATTACTTTAATCAAACCAAATCGAATAATGGAAGGCAAATAATTTCTCTTCATGTTTGGAATGAAATTAAAATGTGTTTTATGTGCGAGCTATCGTGTATGAAAGAATTCCAGACGAGGCAATCATGAAAAAAATTGAGAAGTTCCACTTTTCATTAATTCCTTTTCTTTTTTGACTCCGTAATCCTTTATCGTTCTGATGTTTTTTTTCCCCTTTTGGAACGAAAATAATCAATAAATAATTCCTGCTGT
Source organism: Caerostris extrusa (assembly GCA_021605095.1). Lineage (NCBI taxonomy): Eukaryota > Metazoa > Arthropoda > Arachnida > Araneae > Araneidae > Caerostris > Caerostris extrusa. Next base: position 41,093 of record BPLR01004424.1, on the reverse strand, counting down.
CCTTACAGAAATTATTATTCTGACAGAATGCCATTTGATTTCAAGATTAAAAGCTTATTGTTCTCACATTAATGTAACAGCTTTAACACTTTTAATTTCGTTTACCAAATATACCGTAAATTCCAAATTAATCTGAATCTTATTTCTTTTACAAACTGTTCAATATTTGAATTATACAATTTTCATTAGAAATTATAATTTTAAAGAGATATTTAGGATTTTCATTTGTATAAAATGATTTATACATTACGCATACATGTACAATAGATTTTTTTATAGATATTTTCTTATGGGCCAACGGATGTTTAAAAAACAGTATGTAAATTTGCAACATGCGTAAAAGATAGGATATAAATGTTAATTTAAGCATGCTAATATATTTTTAAGATTTTTAATTCTTTATTTAAATTCTTTACAATCTCATATATTAAAACTGTTACTTTGTTTGTCTGCAACAACTAATGTTTTGTTTTTCTTATATACTTTTCTAATTATATTTCCTCTATTAAAAATTCAAACATAAATATAAAGTAACGAACAGTTTTAAAACTTATTTCATATGAAATAAAAAAATATTAATATAAAATGATACTATAATAGCCTAAAAAAGTGAAATGTGATGAATAAAAATGAGGTAGTTCGATGAATTATTTTATGAAAAAAATCCTAAACATATATCAATTATTAATTATAAGAAATTCGAGTGCCTTTTTTTATGTAAAATCCCTCACTGAAGACAACAAAGAGCACCGGTATGCCGCAAACGAGAAACTTGGCGGTCTCAAAGCGAGACTTCCCTTTTAACGAGAAGTGCAAGTGCACTCACACATTAACTACCTTCAAAGGCTGCACAGCACTTGAAACTTTTCGCATTGTAACTCTTCATTGAATCGAGTTCCCTTAATAAACCCAAACTGATGGGAGAGACACAAAAGTGCTCGAAAAGAGAACAAAGCAACGGAACGAAATCGAACAACAAAATATTTCCCGCCATCGAAAATCTACCTGCAAAGAGAAGGGGGGACAAAAATAATCTCATGAACAACTTTTCCGACGATTCTTTTGTTTCTCGCCATCTAAGATGCACAGATGCATGCAAATGAAGATGCCCGCATGTTAACGAGACGGGAGAACAAGTTCTTTTTTTTAAAAGACAAATCGAATTCCAGTTTGGGAACAATTGCAGTGAAAATCAATCGTTTAAGAATAAGTGCAGCGTTAAATTCAGGGCATGAAATGGTTACTGGGTGCATATAATTGAAATAGATGGAAGAGTTTTAAGCAAAGATTTCTTTAATAAAACCAAATCGAATAATGGAAGGCAAATTATTTTTCTTTATGTTTGGAATGAAATTAAATGTGTTTTATGTGCGAAAAGAAACAATAAATAATTCCTTGTGTTCTTACGGAAATTATTATTCTGACAAAATGCCCTTTGATTTCAGATAATAAGCTTATTGTTCTTACTTTAATGTAGCAGCTTTAACGCTTTTAATTACGTTTACCTGTTATACAATAAATTCCAAATTAGTATGAATGATCTCTTTTTACAAACTGCTCAATATTGGAATTATACAATGTCCATTATGGATTATAATTTTAAAGAAATATTTAACATTCAATATAAAAAATATTGTTACATTTCATATAAAATATTTTACATTTATATATTACGCATGCATGTAGTAATATATAGATTTTTTATAGATATTTTCTTATGGGCTTCGGATGTTTAACAAAAATATATATATATATAATTGCAACATGCTTGAAATATAGACTTCAAATGTTAATTTAAGCAATGCTAATTTTTTTTTTGCGATTTTTAATTCATTTAAATTCTTTACAATCTCATATATATTAAAACTGTTACTTTGTTTGTCTGCAATAACTAATGTCTTAATTTTTATTTACATATTTTCAATTATATTTCCCCTATTAAAAATTCAAACGTCAATATAAATAGCGAATCGTTTTAGAACATATTTCATAAAAAATATAAAAAAATTATTCAGATAAATCGATAATGACTTAAAAGACTGAAAAGTGATGATTAAATATATGGTAGTTCGATAAATTATTTTATGAAAAAAAATCTTAAACATATATTAATCCTTAATTACAAGAAATTCGAGTACCTTTTTTGAAGTAAAATCCCTCAATGACGTCAGGAAAGAGCACCGGTATGCCACAAACGAGAAACAGTGCAGTCTCAAAGCGAGACTTCCCTTTTAACCAGAAGCTCTCTCAAAATAACTACCTTCAAAGTCTGTACAGCACGCGACATTCTTCGCAATGTAACTTTTCATCGAATCGAGTGCGTCTTAATAAACCCATTCTGAGGGGAGACACAAAAGACTCGAGCGAGAACAAAGCAACGGAACGAAATCGAACAAGAAAATATTTCCCGCCATTGAAAATCTACCTGCAAAGGTGCCCAAAATAATCTCATGAACAACTTTTCTGTCGATTCTTTTGTTTCTCACCATCTAAGATGCACAGATGCATGCAAATAAAGACACCCACATGCTAACGAGACAGGAGAACAATTTCGTTTTTTTAGAAATACAAATCGAATTCCAACATGGGAACAGTTACAGTGAAAATCAATCGTTTAAAAGAACTGTAGCGTTAAATTCAGGTTAATGAAATAGTTAGTGGATGCATGTAATTATATTTATACAAAATAAACTCCTTTCCAAATAAAGGAACATCTTTAAGCAAAGATTGCTGTAATCCGACCAAATAGAATAATGGAAGGCAAATAATTTCTCTTCATGCCTGGAATGAAATTAAAATGTGTTTTATGTGCGAGCTGTCATGTGTGAAAGAATTCCAGACAAGTCAATCGTACAAATATTGAGAAGTTCCACTTTTTCATTAATTCCTTTTTGCTTTTGACTCCCGTAATCCTATATCGTTCTGATGTTTTTTTTTTCCCTTTGGAACGAAAATAATCAATAAATAATTCCTTCTGTTCTTAGGGAAATTTATTATTCTGACAAAATGACATTTGATTTCAAGATAATAAGTTTATTGTTATTACTTAATGTAACAGCTTTAACGATTTTCATTTCTTTTACCAGTTATACAGTAAAATCCAAATTAGTCTGAATATTCTTTTATATAAACAGCTCAATATTTTGATGTGCATGTCCATTATAGCTTATAATTTTAAAGAGTTATTTAATATTTTGATCTGTATATACATATTTACATTTATACATGATACATGCATGTATAATAGATTTTCATACATATTTCCTTATGGGCCTAAGGATGTTTAATAAAAGAAAAGTATACAAAATTGCAACATGCGTAAAAGATAGACTTTAAATGCTAATTCAAGCATGATTTCAAATATTAATTTAAGTATGCTAATATATTTTTAAGATTTTTAAATCTTTTTTAAATTCTTTACAATTTCATGCATTCAAACTGTTACTTATTTGTTTGCAACAACTAAGTAGTAGATGACGTAAAGTTTTACATTATCCGGAAGGAAAAGTCATCCCAGTAGCCTCATGGATATAAATGGCTCCACGAGCCTAATTTATTATAAAAAGATGGAAATGTAAAGCTACCCTGAGGAATTATAATTTCTTCTGCCGGAGCGGAAGCTTGTTTAACATGCAAAAATTGCGAATATCGAGAGAAGAATGCGTTTGGATTTTTTAATAAAAGATTTGTGCTTTTTACTTTACACTGGAGCTTGTAAGTTTTACTTGGAAGGCAGGACAATCTCTTCTTCACCATCGGTGGTCTGTTCATGTCATATACTATTGGAACACAAGGCCACGAATTTTTAACAAAAAAAAATGTAAAATCGCAGCATGCTTAAAAGATGGAGTTCAAATATTAATTTACGCATTAACATTTATGCTGATATACTTTCAAGATTTTTAAATCTTTATTTAAATTATTTACAATGTCATGTATAAAAACTGTTACTTATTTGTTTGCAACAACTAATGATCTTTTTATTTACAAACTTTTCTTATCAAATTTCCTCTATTACAAGTTCAAACGTAAATATAAATAATAAATAGTTTTTAAAACTTATTTCAAATGATTTAAAAAAATTATCCCAATAAAATGATAATAACGAAAATGAGGGAAAAGTAATAGATAAAAATAACGCAGAAATACTGTAATTCAATAAATTATTTTCTGACAAAAAAATCCTAAAAATATATCAGTCTTTAATTATAAGAAATTCGAGTACCTTTTTGAAGTAAAAATACCTCACTGATGAAAGGAAAGAGTGCCGGTATGCCTCAAACGAGAAACAGGGCAGTCACAAACTAGACTTCCCTTTTAACGAGAAGTTCAAGTGCACTCACAAAAATAACTACCTTCAAAGTGACACTCTTCGCATTGTAACTTTTCATTGAATCAAGTTCCTCTTAATAAACCCATTCTGGCGGGAGAGAGACACAAAAGACTCGAAAGGAGAACAAAGCAACGGAACGAAATTGTACAAGAAAATATTTCCCGCCATCGGAAATCTACCTGCAAAGTGGAGGGGGGACACAAAATAATCTGATAAACAACTTTTTCTGCCGATTCTTTTGTTTCTCGCCATTTAAGATGCACAGATGCATGAAAATAAAGGTGCCCCCATGTTAACGAGACGGGAGAACATATTCGTTTTTCTAAAGACAAATGGAATTCCAACTTGCAGTGAAAAATCAATCGTTTAAGAATAAGTGTAGCGTTAAATTCAGGTCATGAAATGGTTAGTGGGTGCATATAATTATATTCATACAAAATAATCTCTTTACCAAATAAAGGGAAGAGCTTAAAGCAAAGATTACTTTAATCAAACCAAATCGTATAATGGAAAGCAAATAATTTCTCTTCATGTTTGGAATGAAATTAAAAATGTGTTTTATGTGAGAGCTGTCGTGTGTGAAAGAATTCCAGACGAGGCAATCGTGCAAAAAATCGAGCAGTTCCACTTTTCATTAATTCCTTTTGCTTTTGACTCCGTATTCCTTTATCGTGTGATGTTCTTTTCCCTTTTTTTTGGAACGAAAATAAGCAATAAATAATTCCTTCTGCTCTTACAGAAATTATCAATCTGACAGAATGCCATTTGATTTCAAGATAATAAGCTTGTTGTTCTGACTTTAATGTAACTGCTGTAACGCTTTTAATTTCGTTTACCAGTTACACAATAAATTTCAAATTATTCTGAATCACCTTTATTTTATAAAGTGCACAATATTTGAATTATTTATTGTTCATTATAGGTTATAATTTTAAAGAGATATTAAATATTTGATCTATATTTTTTTACATTTATACATTACCCAAGCGTGTATATAGATTTTTGGTACTTACGTACTAACGGTACCTTGGCGACAATAAGTGAAAACGCGCCAACCGCCGCTAGATTTGGCGGTTTTAAGTCGCGCCAATCCACACTTAAAAACAATCAAAACGCTTTCAAAATATGTTTTATTCAAAACAAAACATAAAATATATAAACACTTCATTTAAAATCAAAACAATAAAATATATAAAACACTTCATTTAAAATCAAAAACAATAAAATATATAAAACACTTCATTTAAAAATCAAAACGATTTAAAAATGCCGACCACAACGACTTTTTTTTTTTTTTTTTTTTTTAGTTTAGTAAACAAACTTTCATCAATTTCCACAATGCAATCTGGTCCACCTACCTTTTTTTTTTTTTTTGGTTTATTCACCATATCCAAGACACATAATTCACGCATGTAATTGTTCCAATCTATAACAGTTTTATCCGATATATCAAGTTGCTTTTCTTTCACAAAATTTAATCGACGTCAACTCCTCGCACCAGCAGTATATATGAATCTCAAAGCTGTACGGAAATGGAATTCTGCTTCCTTCAAACCAGTTGTCTTTTCGGAATCCCACACGATGAGCACACTGACTGAAATTGCATTTCCAAAACTTACGTTCACTAAAATAAAGTTTCATGTCATGGGAATTGGGACATTTTCGTTGTTTTGGTAAAATATTTCGCTCCTGGAAAATAAAATTGCATCGTGCTCCGTTTCTGGCAAATCCCAAATACGCATTTTTGTATCACAATAATATGGCGTCGAAACTCAGCAAATCTACAGCCGTTAAGATTGCCGCCACTTAAAAGCGCCAAATCTGCAGGGGTTACTGTATTGGTGCCACTGAAACCCACGCCAAATCAGCAGGGGTTCCATTGGCGACACTTAAAATCGACAAGTCTGTCGCCAAGGTACTGTTAGTACGTAAGTACCAGATTTTTTTTACAGTTTTTTCTTATGGGCCTACGGATGTTTAACCCAAAAAAAAAAGTATACAAAATTGCGACGTGCTTAAAATATAGACTTCAAATGTTGCATTAATTTAAGCATGTTAATGTATTCTCAAGATTTTTAATTCTTTATTTAAATTCTTTAAAATCTTTTGTATTAAAACTGCTTACTTTGTTTGTCTGCAACAACTAATGTTTTTTAGCATTTACACACTTTTCTAATTATATTTCCACTATTAAAAATTCAAACTTAAATATAAATAGCGAACAGTTTTAGAACTTGTTTCATAAGAAATAAAAAAAAAATTATTCCGATGAAATGATAATAATCAAAATAATAATAATAAAAAAAAAAATTTAAGTCAATTCCTACTTTTTTTCACTATATTGTATTGCAGAAAAGTCCTTTATAAATAATTTTCATTCATTTTTTAAAGTTTATCTGATGCCATCTATTGGCACATGCAACTTAATTGTAAAAAAGATAAAATTAATTAATTAAATTTAATGAATGAATTAATATTTGAAAAACTGTATTAACATCCAGTGTCGCATCCACTACAAGTTAAAAAAAATGTATTTGAACTTGAGTGGATGAATAGAACTTATTTTATGAACGATTGAAAGTTTGAACAAAATATATATAGGGAGAGTGTGAGCTAATAGAAGGAATTGAAAAAAAGAGTGAAATTATCGGCATCATCGGCGCAACAGCCCAACGGTGGGCCATGTCCGTCTGCCTACTAGCAGATTTCATGATAGGACATGATTTTTTTTTTTACAGAGCAGGCTTGTCAGCCTTACGGTCAATGCTCTACACTCATATTAGATCGGGACCTACTGTTAAAAGTTGATTACTAACCACTACAAACATTCGTGGCACTGCTGAAATTTGAACCCGAAACACGTAAGCACCAGAGCGCTAAAAAGAGTGAAATGTAATAGATAAAAGTAAAGTAGAAATATGGTAGTTCAATAAATTATTTTATGAAAAAAAAAAATCCCAAAACATATAGTATCACTCCTTAATTATACGAAATTCAGTACCTTTTGATGTAAAATCACTCGCTGACGACAGGAAAGAGCACCGGTATGCCACAAACGAGAAACAGGGCCGTCTCAAAGCTAGACTTCCCTTTTAACGCGAAGTTCAAGTGTTCTCACAAAATAACTACCTTCAAAGTCTGTAACAGCACTGACACTCTTCGCATTGTAACTCTTCATTAAATCAAGTTCCTCTTAATAAACCCATTCTGGCAGGAGAGACACAAAAAAGAGAACAAAGCAACGGAACGAAATCGAACAAGAAAATACTTCCCGCCATCGAAAATCTACCTGCAAAGGAAGGAAGGATGGGGTGGGGTGGGGGGACAACTTTTCTGTCGATTCTTTTGTTTCTCGCCATCTAAGATGCACAGATGCATGCAAATAAAGGTGCCCGCATGTTAACGAGACGGGAGAACCAGTTCGTTTTTTTAAAAGACAAATCGTTTATTCCAACTTTGAAACGGTTGCAACGAAAAACAATCCTTTAAGAATAAGTTAGCGTTAAATTCAGATCATGAAATGGTTAGTAGGTGCATATAATTATATTTATACAAAATAATCTCTTTTTCCAAATTTAGGGAAGAGCTTACAAAGATTACTTTAATCAAACCAAATCGTATAATGGGAGGCAAATAATTTCTCTTCATATTTGGAATGAAATTAAAAATGTGTTTTATGTGCGAGCTGTCGTGTGTGAAAGAATTCCATACGATGCAATCGTGCAAAAATTGAGAGTAGTTCCACTTTACATTAATTTGCTTTGCTTTTGGTTCCGTAATCCTTTATCGTTCTGATGTTCTTTTTGCCTTTTGGAACGAAAATAAACAATAAATAACAAAAAATCCTCCTGTTCTTACGGAAATTATCATTCTGACACAATGTCATTTGATTTCAAGATAATAAGCTTATTGTTCTTATTTTAATGTAATAGCTTTTTAACGCTTTTAATTTTGTTTACCAGTTATACAGTAAATTCCAAATTAATCTGAATATTCTTTATTTTACAAACTGATCAATATTTGGATTATACAATGTTCGTTATTCTTTAAATTATTTTAAAGAGATTTTTAATCTTTTGATCTGTAGAATAATAATATTTTTACATTTATACATTACATACATGCATAATGGATTTTGTTATAGATATTTTCTTATGAGAATAGGCTTTTATCATAGTAGTTTAATAAATATGTAGGAGAAGTGGAGCTTTTACTGGAAAAAACACACGTTACAAAAAACAATGACTTTATATTTTTTTCATATTGATATATATCTCTAATGTATTAATTATTTAACACTCAAACCACGTTAAACTGTAAGTCCCACATCTAATTAGCCCAAAGTGTGCACAAATGACCGTCGAATGACAAAACCAAACCAATCCGACAAGACTTTCACGAATAACAACTGCATTACATTTACCATGTAAGTTATATTGAAGATAAAACAACAGTTTGACTGACGGCGTCAAATGATCATATATAACACTTAAGAAATGCCTTCATGTTTCTGAGATATGAAACTTTAAGTTTTCGGTTCTTTACACTAATGGATAATTTCTTTCCACCTTTCTTGGTCATGACACCTGGTTGATTGAATTAATTTTTGACACCTACACATATATTTCAAATTTTACAAAACCAAGTTTCCTTTATTTCACGATGCAACTTTTTTGACAATACCCTATAATGATTTTTACCGATTATTCTACAATGCCTTTTAAAATATTTTATGTTATAATGAACATTTGAATTAATTAAATTAACTGAAATTTTTAATAATATAGATTTTCCTTAGACAAGACTTTCACGAATAACAACTGCATTACATTTACCACAAGTTATATTGATAAAAACAACAGTAGACTGACGGCGTCAAAATGATCATATATAACACTTAAGAAATGCCTAAGATATGAAACTTTAAGTTTTCGACACCAATGGACATAATTTCTTTCCCTTTCCTTGATGGCCGTTGCTACTTAATATATATTAAATGTTAAATAATTAATTGACAATATAGTATAATTGCTGCAACATAAGTTTGTGTGTTCAAAAATACCTCTTCACTAATATATTTTAAAGAGGATTATTTATTCTTTTAAAATATTCATACTTATTAAAACAACATTTTTCTAATTCTGCGTTTTTTTCTACTGCTGCCATTCGCAGTCTACCTAAAGTTCCAGAAAGAAAGATTACATGCTTGTAGAGGTTACACTACTTCCTTCCAAGCAACATATTTGCTATACAAAGAAGAAAAAATAATTGTTATTACCATATGAATACTGTAATATGCATATTACAATAATATGCATAAATGATATTTACAAAATATTTACAGACCTTAAAATGAAAAATTAACAGACCACATTAAATGCTCATGTAATCTTGATAACGTGCTGGAAAAGTACTTCTTCTCCCACTAGGGGCTGTTTTAATTTTCGAATTCTCCGTTGTTCCGTTATCATCTCCTTTAATGAGAGTTTCGATAAACATCTTCACCTGAGGGTTACAAAATAAGCTTGTTTTAATCGATCGACAGAAACATTGATGTCCTTTCCTTTAATTTCCACGTAATATTTTGTCCTTTCTGGCATTCCCAGGATAAGGTCCTTCATAAGGAGATTCTAATGTTTTTATCTTGAGACTTCCTCTTTATGTGAACACGAATCTAATTCATATGAAAAATAATTTCTGTTTTCTTTTACATTCATATTATTTTATTTATTTGTATTCCTTTTTAAAGACGCCGTTCTTCTTAAAACAATGTTATTCTAGTTATACATTTGTCTATTACTGCCATTCACAGTTTACTTAAGTAGCAGAAACAAAGATTAGAATACGTAGATGTTACATATATATTCCCAATCCATTCATGGAAGTATTCTAATTATATAAATAAATACTAGATAAAATCTAAAAAAAATTTAATATAAAATATTCAAAACAGTTTTCTTTAATATAATATGCTGTGTTTGCAAAAATAATTTTAATTTGAATTTTTAAGTAATGTAATGCAGATATTTTTTAAATCGGACGACGCAAATTTTGTGAGATTTATTTCAGTTTAACATTATTGATCATTATTTTCAAAATTTGAAAATATATTCTATAAGCCAAACAATAAAAGTTGAAATAAAATATAGTTCTTTTTATGCTGAACCATTTTGAAATTTTTAATTATTTCTTCTTCTTTTCTTAGAATTATATGAGCATTAACACATGCAAAACCTTTTGTGAGACACTGCATATGTGGTCATAATTAGTATCGAATTCATTGTTTCTAAACCAATGACAGAAATTCAGCAGACAAACATGCCTTTTTGCACGTCACCAAAAACCTTCAGTTGTGTATTTAGCAGCAATTCGTACCTAAAAACAACCAACATGTTTTTAATATGTTTTATGAATGTCACCACAATACATTTTTAGCATAAATAAAGTACACTCTTTTAAAAATAATATCTCATCATAAATTCTTAACTTTAGACATTAAAATACTTTGACAGGAAAATACTTTGAAAATAAATTTTTAAATAATAAATTAATTATAAATTTTATGATTTAGGGAACTAGAACGTATTGTAACATAAAAGCTATCTAATTGGTGCTGATTAAAAGCCATTGCAGAAAAATATAAAGGGATACTTTTTCGAAGTCAAATGCATTTATTAACTTAAATAAATGCATTTGACTGCAAAAACTAATTTCATTTTATAATGCAATATTTTGCAAAACTAATTCAAAATTTTCGTTATAATTTGAGTTTAGAATAATTATTTCATGAATAAAAATAGATGTATAGATTATTGTATGATTATATAGTATTATGGTCTATATTATATATATATATATATAGATATATGGTATATATGTATATTATGGCGATATATTGCAGATCAATATTTAATTATTCCTTTTGTTTGTAGAAAAAGGATGTATTCGATAAAGAAATGTTATCATATATATGGAATCCACTATAAATATAATAACAGGAAGAGAAAAAAAATTATTTTTCATTAGCTCTTTAAAAAATGCAATGTTCTGTGCTGAACGTATTTGTTAGATTTGATTACCTTTAATTGAAACTTGGAGTATTTTTCTTCTTAATTTTTTTTTAAAACGAAAATATATTATTTAAAAAACGAAGTTTTTTATCTTCTTAATTTACATACATTAGTTGTTGATAGATATTCCTTTCATTTTTTATTTTCTTTACTTTTTGAAGATGACATACAAAAGGACGAATTTCCCAAAATATTAATCTTTAACTGATCACTGTAGCTATTTTTAATAAAAACGCTTGATCTAATTTTCTATGAAATAAAAAAATCAATATTAGATTTGAATAAAATATGTGTTAGAAACAGAATCATTTTTAAATTTGAAGAATCTTTAAGAGCATTGCAAACAAATAATGAAATATATTTATATGGTGGAAGAATTACATGATGTACATGTGTTTCCTCCTATCCACTGGCAAGAGCACTCCCTGTGGGCGTTCAGGAGAAATGGTCAGTAGGCACGAGACTCACCCGAAAGCGCTCTTTTGGTGAAAAAAAAAAATTTAGTTTATAGTCTCCCATCCTGAGGGAAATTATTTTTACGCATGCCGGACATTAGTTGATTTATAGACCTCTCACCCTGAGAGGAGGTATATTTCTCTCACCCTGCGCGCATCCGAGTTTCAGGTTTCGGTTTCGAAGTGGAGTCTTTCCACAAATCAATAATTATCTATCTTTAAATGTGTTAAATATTGTATGTGTGTAGTGTCCGGGCGTTTGTAAATGTAAGCTGTGAGTTCTCCAACCTGCGCCTAAAGTATCTCAACCCTACCACAACCAGTTACAATCTGATTGCCCAGTCTGCACACTACAATCTGGCGCCCAAAAGTTTCCATACCCCCACTGATGTCAAATTTTGGAAAACATATTTCAATTCACATCTTGCACAACATCCATAAAGCAATTTACATTCAATTCTAAAATCCTATTCTTTTGATGGGTAATAATTCTTTATCACTTTAGTCTTACTATCCTTTTTCTCAAATTACATTATATAAGCCATGCATAACACCCAACTAATACCAATCAAATTTTATTATTAGTTCCTTTAAATCTATTTTCTAGCAATGAAGCTAACTCTATAAAAAAAAGATTTCACAGTGTGTATAGAGGGAGAGGAATTGAATGCTTGAGTAGTTTTAAAGCGAAAATTAAATTTTTCTGGCGATGTAGCGATACATCAAGTGGAAAATGGGAAAGACGAAATCTGCTGGAAGATCTTTATCGATCGGTTTAAATCTACAAGCCCATTAACTTCTGTGAGACTTTCTGGATTTCTTGTTTGGGGAAACTTTCTTGAGATAGTATTTAGTAAGAGTGGCGTCGGCTAAATGTGATTTTGGACCTAACTGATTCAATTTGAGATCGATTTCGTCATCAGGATTTTCTTGCACAGTAGGGGGAAAAATATTAAGGGCTTTATAGGTATGGCACTGCAGAGTGTGAGAAAATGCAATAACCATTCAATTTATCCTAAATTGTATTTAACTTTTAATAATATTTACTTTTACTTTTAATAATGTGTTTTTATTTATGTAAAAAAATTGAATAGAATATGTTATTGATAAATAGAAGAATTTTTAAGGACACAGCTTATTTTAAATGTTTAGATTGTCGCTCTACGGTCATTTTGTGCACACTTTTTTTGGGCTAATTAGACTGGGACCTGCAGTTTATCATTCCGAACCACTCACAAACATCCATGCCACTGGTAGGACTCGAATCTGAAGATTGTGGTACTAAAGGCCAGAGATAGCTAATGGGCCATCAGGCCTTTAATTTAAAGTTTGGTTTGGTTTGTCGCTCTACGGTCATCTTGTGAACACTTTAGGCTAATTAGACCCGGACCTACAACATAACGTCGATACCGAACCACTAACAAACATCCATGCAACCGTCAGGAATCGAGCCTAAAGCCTATGGTATCAAAGGCGAGAGAGCTAGACAGTTGGCCATCAGGCGGTTATTTTAAAGGAGATGTCATAGAAATCCGTAAAACAGTTTAAATTATTATAAAATGATCAAATTAGAATACTCAAATTGAGAAAAAAAAAGAGTAGAAAGTTCAAACTTCCTCCGGAGTGCGACCTGATGGCCAACTGGCTAACTCTCTGGCTTTTGATACCACATGCTTCAGGTTTGATTCCTGGCGATGACATGTATTACTGTGTCCAAAAAGTAAGAAAAATTTAAAATTCCCGGGGCTTATGGAATTTCAATGTTACTCTTTTTATGTTGCTGGCACTGTCCTTGACATCTACGTGAAATTTGACGTTAAAATATTCATTAGAGTTTGAGTTACGCTTGGCTTTGTGATATGCTAAAACTGATTGTTAAAATGTCCGAATTAATTGAGCAAAGAACTTGCATTAAGTTTTGTTTGCGGAAACGTATAGAATGTCACAGAAGGCCTTCGGTGAGCATTCCTTTATCGGAAAGATATATTTAGAAGTGATATAAACAGTTCAAAGAAGGCAGAGAACGCGTTGAAGACGAAGCGCCCTCTGTGGTCGACCATCAACCTCATCCGACAAATCTCACGTCCAAAAATTTAAGATTTGGTTTTTGAAAACCGTCAATTTACAATTAGAGACCTTTATGATGATGTTGGAATTTCAAAAGGATCAGTAAATTCCATTTTGGGCCTCAAACGCGTCAAATCTCGATTGATGCCGAAAACACTGAATGCGTCAGCCCACGCTGCAGTGATTCTTCGTGACTTTTTCGCCAAAATTGAAACCTATAGTTCAACAACCACCGTATTGACACCGTGCGACTTTCGTCTATTCCCTAAACTCAAAAGACCACTCCGGGGACACCGTTTTTAGTCGATTGAAGAGATTCAACGTGAATAGTCGCGCGTTTGAAGGCTTTCCATGCCGATGACTTTTTAGCATGCTTTGAGAATTGAATAAAAAGTTGGCATAAGCGCATTGTGTCCGAGGGGATTACTTTGAAAGCGATGAAATAAATTTGGAAGAATAAATGAGTTTTTGAAAAAAAAAATTACTTTATAAATGCATGGTTTTTTTATATTAAAAGTAAAAAATAATTATAATAAACAAAAGCAGTAGCACCTTAAAATAATTATATATATATATTTAGTTTTACATTATAAATAATCACAAAAACTTCCTAAATATTTATAATAGAGTGAAACATACAGATAATATGAAAAAGATACCAAATTTTTTGTTATTTTTGTATTTTTGAAACCTTCAAATAATTTTCATTCCTTTTTTATGTTTATCTGGCGCCATCTATTGGTAGATACATAATGCAACTTGAATCTAAAAAAAATTAAAATTAATTAATTAAATTTAATTACTGAATTAATATTTGAAAAAATTGTACATCCAGTGTAACCCACTACAAGTTAAAAAAAAATGCATTTGAACTTTGAGTGGATGAATAAAAAGTATTTTATGAAAGAATTGAAAATTTGAGCAAGATATATATAGGGAGAGTGTCAGTTAATAGAAGGAATTGAAAAAAAAAAATGCATATCAATTGTTACACAATTTTTTTAAAGCTGAAAAAAAATTTTAAGTCACTGACAACACAATCAAAAAATCACAAGTGTAAAAAATATTTCCCAAATAAAAAAAAAAAAAAATACAGAAGAATTACAGACAGCTTAAAAAAAAATTGTCCAGTGTCAAAAATCCAGTAGAACAGGGCAAAAAAAGTATCTATATTTTCTTTTAAAATTTGAACAAGATTTTCAGTTTTCTTTAAGAAAAAAAAGTACTTTTTTTTATTATACTTCTGACACTCATTTTGAAGATTTTTTTTTAATTTTAAAAAATGGAGAGAGGACCTAGGAAAAAAAAAAATCTTCTGGAATCACAAAGTTCAGGAAAAAAATATTTTTTTTTCCTTTCTACGCACGTAGCTCTATAAGAATATTTTTTTTATTTGAATTTTTGTAATTTTTTTTTTTTTCCCAAAAGTGGAGAGAGGATTCTCGGGCACTTTGTTACCAGTGGGCATGTATTTGTTTAAACAAAACTAAAAAAATTTTTTTTTTTGCAATATATGTATGATTAATGTTTTAAAAGTAAAATTCTACTAAAAGAACAAACTCGTAGTATTTAAACTTTTAAGAATTGTTTAAGCCCTGCTTGAAATGCGATTGTGTAAAAAAATACTGTTTTTATGCCACATATTAGGTGTAGAAAAAAAGAATGGAATTTAAATTTTGCCTTCAAGTATTGTATTTTTCTCTGCATCACGTGGGAAAAAAGAAATCAGAATTTAGTTTAAATCTGTACGGACTTAAAAAGTGCATGGCATATTGAAACTTTTGCTTATTTTCGTGCCTCTAGAATTGGAAAAAAGATTTAGACTTTAGTAAAGAAAGATTTTCAATGATTTCAATTATCATTTTGAAAACCTTTTATATATTCGTGATTTAAAATATTCCCAGTCAAAATGTGATTTATTTTTATAAATAGTTTCAGATTTAAACATAAATGTATTTAATATTGTTTAATATGATTATTCACAAAATACAATGTAAAATTAAAATTTTATATGTATGGTTTATTTGTATGAAAATTAAAAAAATAATAGTTGTAATAAATAAAAGCAGTATCTACTTAAAATAATTATATTCATATATTTAATTTTGCATTATAATTAATTAGTATCTGATGGCCGAGTGACTAGCGATCTGGCGTTCGATTCTACAGGTTTCGGGTTCGAGTCCCGGCGGTGCCATGGATTTGGGAATCCACTTTTAAACCGTAGGTCCCAATCTAATGTGATCGTAGAGAAAGACAATGGTCTGACAACCCTATCCTGTAAAAATAAAAAACATCTCATGTTTCAACATCTGCCAATAGGCCGACTGCATTGGCCCGACATGGGGATTTTGAGGCTGCGATGATGATTATAATTAATGCAAAAAAAAAAAAAAATCCTGAATATTTGTAATAGATTGAAAAACACATATAACATGATCAAAGATGCCAAGATTCTTTTTTCTTTTGTATTTTTGAAAACTTCTATTATTCTATAATTTTACTTTGAACTTATACTTCTGTTTTATTATTTTTTTTTTCCTTACATTTATATTTTTTAAAATTTATAGTGCAATACTAATCATTATTTAAATGCAATTTCATTTTAAAATTATTCTTTATCTATTTTTATTTCACGAGAATCTTTCATTCATTGAATATTTTAATCGCGCACAACTGTACTAACTATTTTTCTATTTCGTATTTATGGAACTATTAATCTATTTGATTTTTCAATTAATGTGTGTCAACATATTCATTTCTGTTCATATTACAGTTAGTAATTTTGTTTAGTTAAAAATGAGGGATTGTTATAATAATAGTGTTATAGTGGTTATTGTTATAATAATGGTAATTTAAATAAAATTATGTGACACAAATAATTGTCTGTTTGTTAAGAAAATATTAATTCAATTTTAACAAGACAGATGATGGTTTATTGACACAACGCACACAACACACAACAGATGATGCACACAACAGATGATTTTATTGGGCCTGAATGGCCGAGTGGCTAGTGGTCTCGGTGCCACATATTTTGGGTTCGAGTCGCGGTGGTGCCATGGATGTTTGTAGTGGTTCGGAATCCACTTTAAGATGTAGGTCCCGGTCTCCTATGACTGTAAGAGCGTCACGGAGCAGAAGTCAGACTTCTACCTACGGGTGCTACATCAAAACAAAAGCTGCACCCCTCTTCCCTCCTTCCATGGGAGATACGACAACAAATGGTTTTATTTTATTTATTCTTATAGATGAGAAACGACATACGCTTTCTACAAAATAACTACAGGGAAATTCAAAATGATGCAGCAGATTTGAAATTTGTAGTGATAATGGTTTGTTTGTGCAGCTGGATCTGAGTGTGATTGGGTTGAGACACAGGCTTGGGAACACACAGCTTTATTTACAAGCTCATAAACACGATACACATACAATAGTTAACGCACAAGATGTATACTTATACATTAGTGGAAGGATTACATTTCTAAGCCTAAAATAAAGATTTGCATTGGATATACTTCCTATACTCAGGTAAAATATACTCAGGATATATGCTTCCTCTCTCAGGAGGAACTTATGCTTATGATTGTGCTAACTATATTTTTCTCTCGGGGGTGAGAGACTGTAAACTAAACGTCTCTGAGGCAGCAGTACCGGTTGCGCTGTACTTCCACTCGGGCAAGAGTCTCGATGCCTACAGATCATTTCTCCTGAACGCCACAACGGGAGATTTTGCAGTGCCTAGGAGGAAGTATCGTTATAAATTTTTATTTACAATGAATAGAGAGATGAGGGACCACATGTTACACACCAATAGATAGAGGAAAATTACAGTTGAACATTTTCTATCATAATCAATTATTAAGAAATTGGGCAAAAGATATTTTTCCCAAATTAATCTCTAAAATTGTAATTAATATTCAAAGTCTTTCTCACGCAATAATATTCTTTGAAATCGGTCAAAAAAGTTAAAAATAGGACAGAGAAAAATAACTGATATTGCAAGTTTCTATTGTAACTATTCTTCCTCCTACATGATGGCAAGAGAGCCCCCCTGTGGAGTTCGAGAAAATGATCAGTTGGACTAAAACCTCTCACCCAGACCTCTCCCCCTTGTACAATACTGCTCTTCTGCTGAGAAACATTTAGTTGGTCTCCAGGATCTCATCCGAGAGGAAGTATATTTAGCAAACCCTGCGCTTCTTAGAGCAGCGATTCGCTCCTATTTAGTAGTGAAATCTTTCTACGAAGCTATAATTATTTGTCTTTTATTTTAAATGTCTTAAGTATTGTATGTGTACGGCGTTTATATGTATATATAAATAAAACTGTGAGTTCTCAAACCTGTGCCACAAGTATCTTAGTCCAACCACATCCCTTACAATCGGGTTACTGCATCCATTACCACATCTATCCGTTAATCCATTACCCCATCCATCCGTTATATCCATTACTATTCCTCATATCCATTTACTATCTGGTTGCACACTAAACTATATTAATTTAGTTTTACTTTATTGAAACAACTTTTACATCATTCATAGAAAAGAAGAAATTGTTTCATTTAATTAATTTTTTCTAGATTCTCACCTCGTTTAATCTCACAGTGCACGTTTTTAAGAATTGTGGAAGAGATTAATGATTATCAATATCAAAATTTCCAAGTTTTGAAGTCGAAGCCCTAGTTTCAATTAGATTACATGAAACTAAAAGAACTCCTTGATTAGAAATTTAATGATAAAAATTCCGACCTTAAGATTCAATTCAAAAACTTACTTCCTAAAACGATAGAATGTTCATTAATATTTGATAGGGGGAAAAAAAATTATGAATATTTGTTTTAATAATATTTTTTATGATAGGTCATTTTTGTGCTTAATTACTTAACGTATAAGAGGAAAAAACTGATATCGAATACTTTCTCAACTTCTCTCTCTATCGGAATATAATTAAGTTACATTTTCTCCGCTATCTTTATTATTTTTTGGGATTGAATGAAGAAAAACTAATTGCTTTTATACGTAACATCAAAAACACATGTTAAAATTTGGCAGGAAGTTATTCAATGGACGACATAAAAAAGGACTAATTTCGTTTTCTGTTGTATGACATTATCTGCAATCATTATTCAAAAGATGAGATTGGAAATATCTTTTCAAATTTTGATTTTTAATAAATAATAACGAATTGCGGGGGACTATTTCTTGTAGAAATAAAATTAAAAAAGCAAAAAAGCGATTAATTACTTGAATTACTGAAATAAAAAAATTAAATTTGAATGAAAGTAAACAATTATGAAAAACATCGTTTAATTAAGAATATTTTGAAAAAGAAATTTTTCTTCGTGCATCAACAATAGGAACATCAAAATCAATCAACTAAAACATAAAATATCAAAGTCTGTTTAATTATAAAGATGTTGTCATGACAACAGGCTGAAAAAAAGTATTCTAAAAATTATTTCTCAACTCATTATTTTCAACGAAATGTTTGAAATGTTATGTTTCAAATGAAATATTTAAAAATGCAATTCCTTATTTTTATTTTGTAAAAAGAAATAGTTATTTAAAAAAATATTGCAGTATAGCAAGATAATTTTTATGTATTTAATATTATTCATTGCAATTTTTTTAATTTTAAGATTTTCGGATTTGTAGTTAAAATTTTTCTTACTAATTAAATATTTTGAAGATTTTAGGAACTCAAACATTAAATCTGCTTTTATTTATTTGTTCCTTCATAAATATTTAAATATAATCCTTTTATTTTTTGATATAGCTTAAATTGTAAAAGTTAAATACAAAACCTGATCAAAAAAATCTTTTAATTACAAATTTAAAGAATATAATTCTTTTAATTAGGTCCCACCTCTTCTAGAATTAAAAAATAAAAAATATTTACAAAATACCATTAATAAAGATCATCTCAAAAACAACTGATAGATATTCATAAATTTTACATTCAAAACAATTTATACCTGAACAAAATGAAACGCTGATTTACTTTTTGTATATAATCGAATAATAAATTATGGTTATAATAAAGATAAACTAGAAGGTTAAAGATTTATATCAATCATTCCATTCGCCTGTCTGGTATTTGATAAATTCTTACTATGCCATCAGGGAGATATAATATAAAGCATCTTATGCAAAATAAAGCATTATACTTCAACGGCATACTTTGTTGTATTTAACTGGATTATTTCTCATAGCAGCTTTCAATAATAAATAGCAGATAATATGCCAGACAAATCTATCAGAAAACTACAGTTTGTGGTATTACTCGGTCCGATGTTTTCATTTCATATATTACTATTACTATTAATATAAATCTTAAAAACAAGCTGATATTTAAGTAATAGTGTACAGTAAAAACTGTACAAAGTTTTCAATTTAGAAGCTGTGCTGCTATAATTTCATGTAATATGGTTTAGAAAATAATGTTTTTCTGATCAAAATTAATATTAACAATAATTTTCCAAGATAGATTATTATAAATATTTAAAAAAAGTTTTGCATTTTATCAAAAGAAGAAATAAAATGCTTAAAATTACTCTGGGAAAAAAAAAATGAAAATTGTACTTTAAATTAAAAAAATACTTTTTCACAATCTGAATAAGATACCGTTTTTCTGATAATTATAATAACTACATAAAAAGTTAAGCATTATTTTTAATAAGTTTACTGATTAAATAAACAAACAAACTTTTAAAAAATAATATAAATTTAAATAAAAGCAAGCAACGGAATTTTTAAATCCGAAAAATTGCGACTTACAAACAAGTTGTTAAGAGAACAAATTATTAATTTTAATGAATTATTCCTCCAAAAAATAAAGTAAAGTTCCTTTCCTTCTCATAAAAAGTGTTTGTTTTTTAGCATGAATAGGTACATAGTTTATACCTCGAGGCAAATTTAATTTCGTAAAATTTAACCTACTTTTTAATACAAAAATAACAGGAAAAAAAAACGTCATACAAAAATAAAAACAAAAAAAAAAAAAAATACACAAGATACCTTACGAGAATGAAAAAAATTAATTACTGCAAAAAAGGATCGTTAGCAACCACTCGTTTATTAAAACGATGCTAATGATGATAAAAGATTCACTCACAAAAATTGTTTTAATAAGGATTTAGCTTATTAAACTTTGTTACTTGGAGCAGTAAAAAAAAAATAAGATTTAAAAAAAAGCTCATATTGAAAAATATGCTAGTGGAATTTTTAATGAAAAACTTTTAATTTTATTTAACGTCTTGAAAGACATACATTATAACAACAGAGTTAATGACTTTGAAAAGATCAATTTACTCATTTTATAAATGGATGTAACGAGATCGAGCGTTTTTTTTTTTTTTTTTTTTTTTTTTTTTTTTGTTTTTTTTTTTTTTTACGATGAGATTACAAAAACTGTTTTTGACTCTTATTTATTAATAAGATACATTAACAGAATAGGAGCCTGAATGGCCAAGTGGCTGGAGCTGTGGCGCTCGGTATCACAGGTTTTGGTTCGAGTCCCGGTAGTGCCATGGATGTTTGTAGTGGTTCGGAATCCACTTTAAACCGTAGGTCCCGGTCTAATATGATCGTAGAGCGTTGCCGGGGGCCTTCTTACCCGCGTCCGTGGTTTATCTTCAAGTTACACACCCCCCCCTGGGTAATGCAAAGTAAGTAACGTCTGTGCAGCGCTTTACCTTAAGGCATCCAAGACAGCTGTCTAAATGTTTGCCAGCCGCATTAGGAAAAAAAACATTAACAGAATATTACTTTGCATAATACTTAATGTAAGAATTTCAATTGTGTCTTATTATACAGAATGATTTAAAATAGTTGAAAGATTTCAAAATATTTCCTCAAGAATTATAACTGTAATAAAAATTTTACCATATAAGTTTATATTTATCGCGTTATTAATATGAAATTTTTTTGAAAAGCAATATTATTTAAAAAACAGTAGATTTTAACATAATGTATTAAATATAGGTTCAAATACGCTAGTTGTATACAGAATATAATTACTAGAATATTGTATTTAATAGTTTTAAAAACGAGTAGATTCGGCATGGGATGGAGCAATAAGTGTAAGAGTCTCGCAATGAGTGTAATGAGTATGAGTGTAACGTCTAACCATGAGTTCAGCATACAAAATAAATACACTGGTTGCATATATTGTATTTATTGGTTTAGAAACGAATAGACTCGATAAGGAATTTAACAATGAGTGTAAGTGTCTTGCATCATCCCAGGTGGGAGGTTCTTCAGTACTATATGCCAAAGCGATATAGCTGCCTCTGAAAAGTCCTTATGGAAGGGCATCGCCCTCATCTTGTAATCTCAAAAAAGAAATTTTAATTGATTTTGCAATGTGTTTTATTCAAATTTAATAATGGTTAGAAAATTTAAAAAATTTTCATTTTTATTATTCCTTTGTTCCAGTTAAATATATTTCGTTAAATTATATATATTTTTGGCGTTTGGCTTTGGACTATCTGTGTGCCCCTTCTTAGCCAGAAAATCTGCGTGATCATTACCTAAAACGTCACAGTGTCCAGGGATCCACTGGAGGTGCTTCATATGACCCGACAGCTTTGTATGGCAGCCCTGAAGTCCGACAGCAGAAAACTATCTTGTGTACAGGGTTTCTGGGGATAAATTGATGCTGAGCCCTACTTATAGTTCATCGAAGGCGGGTTTTTTTTTTTCTGACAGGAACATAGAGGGAAAAAATGGAAGAATATATTCCTGCTTCGGCGTTTGGCGAATATTCAGTCATGGAACCATCTATATAAATATGTAACCATTCAGATTCGGGGGTGGGTATGGATGTGCCTCAAGGGCTAGGACCTTCAAGCTCCCAGTGGTAACTGACTCTTAAGAGTTATTTGAGAAAGATTCAGATTAGTATTATTTCGACGTTGTATCTTTATAGTCTTAATAGATATAGTCTTTTTTTGCAGTGGCTTAGGAAACATCTTCATCGATTACAGTGAATTTCTTTCGTTTTATTTTTTTCTGTTTGGTTTTTATATAGATTCAACGGCATTTTCTGCGTTTCACTAAATCTTCCTAAATCTTCCTTCCTAAATCTTCATTTTATTGTTGATTCAGATTTTTCTAAAGACTTCGTAATTTATTTTTATGTTGGCGGACTGTATTTTGGGACCTGATGGACGAGTGACTAGTGCTCTGACGCTAGTTTCTGGTTTCTGGCTCGCCACTGGTTTTGGGATAGAGTCCAGGTGGGTCCATGGATGTTTGTAGTGATCGGAATCCACTTTAAACCACACGACCCGGTCTAATAGCACTATTGACCATAGGGCTGACAACCCTACCCCGTAAAAAGAGACCATCCCTTGTCTCAAATTCTGCCAGTAGCCTACCATGAGGCTGTTGCGCCAATGAAGAAAAAGGTTTGTCTTTCGTGGGGCAGATTCTATGTTTTTAAAACTTAACTGTGATTATTTTGAGGATATTTGTTTGGAAACTTTATTTCATATAAATGTATTAATTGGTGAGCTTTTTACTTAGCAGTTAGTAATGTTTCTGATTTTATCTTAAGATTTTTATTTTCATATTTTTACAACGTTTTTTCATTAAAGAATGTAAATGGAAAGCTGGAAACATTAGAAATTTTAAAGAATAAATTTCATGTAACAGTTGATATTTCATATCCAAACAATACGTTGTTATCAAAAGTTAGTTATTTTACTATATTAAAAACTTAATTTTAGCAGCTTCTTTTTTTATTACCAAAACAATAACTTTTGTCATTAAAATCGTCATTAAAGCCGAAGTACTGTTATTAAAAACCAAAATTGTTGTAATAATTTTCATTATATCAAATATTTTAAAAGTACGTGTAACAAAAGTTTTTCCAATGCAATAAAAAATAGCAAGCGTGATTTTTTCATTTTTTTCAAGAGTAACTTTAAGAATTTTACTTCTTCTTTGATAACAAACAAAACCATTAAATATTTATAATAATCTATCCATGGAAAAATATTAATTGTGATTAGAAATTATTAATTGTGATTATTCAAAACTATACAGCATGAAATTTTACAGCACTGCTTCCCAAACAGAAAACCTTGTAGAATTTTACTGGACACTATTACTTAAATATCGAAAACTCAGCTTTTATTTATATTAATAGTTATATTATATAAGAAATAAAAACATCAGACGGAATAATACATCAAACTATAGTTTTTTATATATTTGTCTAGCATATTATCACTGAAAGCCGCTATGAGAAATAATCAAATTATAGTAAATACAAAATGTATGTCGGTGAAGTATAAACCATTATATTGAATAAGATGTTTTCATATTATATATCTCCTTGATGGCATAGTGAGAATTTATCAAATCCCAGACAGTCGTATAGAATGATTGACATAACTCTTTAACCTTCTAGTTTATCTTTTTATTGCAGCCATAATTTATTATTCTATTATATACAAAAAGTAATCTTTTTCAATTCTTTCTATTAGCTCACACACTCTCCCTATGTATATCTTGCTCAAATTTTCAATCGTTCATAAAATATTTTTATTCATCCACTTAAGTTTAAAAACATGTATTTGATCTTGTAGTGGAGGACACTTGATGTTAAGTTACAGTTTTTTCAAATATTAATTTATTAAAATTAAATTAATTAATTTTAGTTTTTAAGATTTAAGTTGCATGTATTTAAAAATAGATGGCGCCAGATAATCTTAAAAAAAAAATGAATGAAAATCATTTATAAAGAACTTTGTGCAATATTGTGAAAAAAAAAAAAAGTAGGAATTGACTTAAAATTTTTTTTTTTATATATTACTTCTTCATTTTGTTATGATTTCAAATTATTTTGAATGTAAAGTTTACAGATATCTCTCGGTCCTGCAGTTGTTTTTGAGATAATCCTTGTTAATGGTCTTGTAATCGTGCTTCCACCTGCACTATAAAAAGAGCGCCACCTGTGGAGTTCAGGAGAAATGGTCAGTAGGCCTCAAAACTCTCACCCGAGAGGGAAGTACAACGCAACCTGCTCTCCCTCTGAGAAACATTTGCTTTAACATCCCTCGTCTCGAGAAAAATATATTTAGCACAACCCTATGTATAAATTGGCCTACAAACTCTCACCAGAAGAGGAAGTATATTACGTGCATCGCTCTTTTACCTGAGTATCGTGTTTTCGGCTTAGAAGTGGAATCTTCCCCGAATCTATAATTATGTCTTTAAATGTGTTAAATATTGTGTGTTGTGATAGTGCGTGTGTAAATAAAGCTGTGAGTTCTCAAACTTGTGTCCCAAGTCTCAATCCAGCCACACCCAGTTACAATCAAGTTGCTCAATCTAACACTACAGTCTTTTAAATGGTTTTATTTTTATAATTCTAGCGGGGGTGGAATCTAATTAAAGAATAACATTCTTTAAATTTGTAATCAAATTTTTTCTTTTATAAGGTTTGTATTTAACTTTAAATTTTAAACAATATCAAAAATAAAAAGAATTATTTAAATGTTTATGAAAGAACAAATTGATACTATTACAGCAGATTCAATGTTTGGGATTCATAAAATCTCCAAAATATTTAATTACTAAAATAATTAATTACAAATTAAAATTTGCCATTATATAATCGTATATATATATGTAGTATTAAATATATATAAGTTTATATTTGCTATATTGCAATTTCTTTTAAACAATGATTCTTTTTTTTTAAAAAAATAAAATAAGGAATTACTTTTTTTCAAAACTTTTCATTCGAAACATAGCATTTCGAACATTTCCTTGAAAATAATTAGTGGAGTAACAATTTTTAGAATACTTTTTTAACCTGTTGGCATGACAACGTTTTTTTATGATTAAACTGCCTTTGATATTTATGTTTTAGTTGATTGATTTTCACGTTCCTATTGTTGATACATGAAGAAGAATTTCTTTCAAAATATTCTTAATTAAACGATGTTTTCCACAATTGTTTACTTTCATTCAAATTCTCAACAGAATATCATCTTAGAATTTTTCAGTTTTGATCCAGTAATTCTTATTAAATATTTTTCTTAATCGTTTGCGTTTAATGCTTTTTAATTAATTTTATTTCTACAAAGTATTTATTTGTTTTTTTTTTGAAATCTATGAAATAAAATCTACATTAAATCCTTATTATTTATTAAAGACCAAAATTTGAAAAGATATTTCCAATCTCATCTTTTGAATAATGATGGCAGATAATTTTATACAAGAGAACGAAATTAGTTTTTTTATGCCGTCCATTGAATTACTTCCTGCCAAATTTTAACATGTGTTTTTGATATGACGTATAAAAGCAATTAGTTTTCTTCATTGAGTTCAAAAATAATAAAGATAGCGGAGAAAATGTAACTTAATTATATTCCGATAGAGAGAGTTGAGAAAGTATTCGATATCAGTTTTTTTCCTCTTGTACGTTAAGTAATTAAGCACAAAAAGACCTCTCATGAAAAGATAAAAATATTATTAAAACAAATATTGATTGGAGTTTTTTTTCTTATCAAATCTTAATGGATATTCGTTCGCTTTAGAAAGTAAATTTTTGAATTGGAGCATAGGGTCGGAATTTTTATCATTAAATTTCTAATCAAGTAGTTCTTTTTTGTTTCATGTATCTTCTAATTGAATCTACAGCTTCGACTTCAAAAACTTGGAAATTTTGATATTGATAATCATTAATCTCTTCTACAATTCTTAAAACGTTTAGTCATAAATTAAAAGAATGATTCTCTGTGAGAATTAAAAAAAGGTGAAAATCTGAAAGAAATAATTTCTTTTGTTTCTATGAATGATGAAAAAGTTGTTTCAGTAAAGTAAAACTATATAAATATAGTGCAGTGCGCAACCAGATAGTAAATGGATATGAAGAATAGTAATAGTTTCAATGGTTTGAAGAATAGTTTCAATAAAGTAAAAACTGTATTAATAACATAGTGTAGTATGGGAGGTATGGGAGGTATGGGAGGTCCGCACGTTGGACAACCAGATTATAAATTAGTGCGGTTGGTAATACATGAGGAACAGGTTTGATTACTCACAGTTTTAATTACGCACTCACAAACACCATACACAGTTAGACACATACAATATAAGACGGGCCTGAATGGCCGAGTGGCTAGCGCCTGGCGCTCGGTACTACAGGTTTCGGGTTCACGTCCCGGTAGTGCCATGGATGTTTGTAGTGGTTCGGAATCCACTTTAAACTGTAGGTCCCGGTCTAATAGGATCGTAGGGGGTTGCGGGGGCATTGTTACTCCGCGTCCGTGGCTTATCTTCAGTTACACGCCCCCCTGGGTAATGCAAGTGAGTACGTCTCTGCAGCACTTGCCTTAAAGCATCCAAAGACCAAGCTGTTCTGTGTTTGCCAGCTGCATTAGAAAGAAACAAAAAAAAAAAAAATAAATAAAAAAATATTTAGGACAATTAAAGTAAACGACAATTAAGTATAGCTTCGTAGAAGGATTTCACTGCCGACTAGGAGCATTCAAGAAGCACAGGGTTGCACTACATATAGACCCTCTCGGGTGAGAGTCTGAAGACCAACTAAATGCCTCTCAACAGAAGCATAGATTGAACTGAACTTCTTCTGTGTGAGAGGTTTTTGTCCAGTTGACCATTTCTCTTGAACTCTATGGAGGGGCGCTTTTGCCAACGAGTAGATGAAAAAATCTTTACAAAAAGAAACTAGGAATATGAATTTTTTCGAAGTCATATTTTTAATTTTTCGGCCTATTTCAAAGAGTATTATTCTGTTAAGAGAGACGTTGTTTATTAATTATAATTTTAAACATTCATTTGGGAAAAATATCTTTTGCCCAATTTCTTAATAATTGACTATAATAGAAAGTGCTCAATTGTAACTTTCCTCTATCCATTGTTGTGTAGCATACGATAATTTTCTTCGTTTTCGTTCCTTTTCCTTTCATTTTAAATAATAATTTAAAATCTGCTCTTTATTTTGAATAACCCTGTAGTTCTAACCTGGAACTTCTAAATTGGAATGAATCAACAAAGTAAAAACCACCTGTTATTTAACCACCTGTCAGTTATTTAATATTTTTATTAAATAACTGACAATTTTAAATAATTTTATTTAAATTATCTAATATATAAAATTCTCGTGTAACAGTGTTTGTTGCTAAACTCCTCCGAAACGGCTCAACCGATTCTTATGAAAATTTTTGTGCATATTTGGTAGGTCTGCGAATCGGTTAGTAATCTAATTTTTTAAACCCCCTAAGTGATAAGGGTGGCCCACCCCCTAAATATTTTTAAAATTTCTTCGGCAAACCAATGTAAAACAACAATGTAGTGGTTTTTTTTTTTTTTTTAATTTTTTAGTCATGATATTAAAGCACGCGCTTAAACAAAAATTAAAGTCTTTAATCGGCTTCATTTTTTTGACTTTTATTTAATTAAGTGATCTTATATAAATCAACACGTGTTGTGAACTCGCGCTAACCACGGCCGTTGCTTTACCTGTATATATAATACGCCACATTTTTGTGGGAATAGTTTTAATTTAAAAGAGAAATATTTATGTGTTAAATAAATATACGCGTTTTATCATTGTTAAAGGTAAGGCAAATAATAAGAGAACAAATACTGTTATATTGGCACATGTAGCGCGTTTTAATGTCTTAAGTTGTTTTAAGTTAATGTTTTGTTAGTTATATTCTTTGCACGTGTAGCATTAAATTATATTTAATGTTTAGTTAAGCAAAATTGTTAATGTTTAGTTAAGCAAAATTGGCAACTTTATTACTGTTCTAAGAAAAATAAAGATGGCTGAAATTCCAGTGTCACGATGTTTGTTCGCGATGAACTCAGAAACTAACCATCCGATTTTAATTTTTTTTTAATGTGTGTTTTGTTCCAACTTGAGAGATAGGATAGTTTTTATTCAGATTTTCGTATTTAATTGCAAAATCGTTTAAAATCTAGCATTGAGGAAGAGCGCCAATCTTGCAACCCTGAATTTTCGCCAATTTCTTTAGGGTTGCAATACTGCAATTAGAGGGAATTCGTAACTTCATTTTCGAACAATATAATGACTATTTTATTGCTATTTCGATAATTAATTGCAGAATTCTTATTTGCACTAATTTCATCGTTGGAGTAAAAGTTTGTTTCCACCACAGACGAAAGATATACCACAATAAAAGGATGGCGTCGTGTCTCGATGCCTGTACTACATAACCGTAAAATTCTCATGTTCTGAATATTGTTTTATGTACTACTTTAAATTTTGTGAAGATTATATTGTATGAAATTTATATTATTTCTATGAGAAATAAATCAAATGTATGTAAGTATTACCTGATTTGATTATCAATATTTTTTTTATTTTCTAAGTTTGAATTTGAATTGGAATAAAATATATTGAATGAAAAGTTGTGAATCAAAACATTGAACTTTTCTATGCTTAAAGTTTGTCAACATGTTTGTATATGATTAAGAATTCTAAAATGAAATGTGATCTAACAAGATAATATAATATAGACAATATAATTTTAAAGAAAGATGATGAATTTTAAGGATTTTTGAAAAGTTGGAAATAAAAACTCTGCAATTATTTGATATAATGATAACATTAAAATTTTATAAAAGGTATTATAATTTTGCAAGTTGAAAATCAAGGACATTTTATTTTAAAAACTTTTGTTATTCGAAAAACAAAAGAATTTGAGTTATAAATTTGAGTGATTTAAATATTGTCGAAGAAAAATTGATAAATGGTACTTTAAGTTGGAAGTTATTTAAAGAAAACAAAACAAATAAATAAGTGTTTATATTAATAAAGGAGAATTTAAAGGAAGTATTTCTTTCAATTCTAGAGGCACGAAAATAAGCAAAAGTTTCAATATGCCATCCCCTTTTTAGGTCACTAAAATTTAAACTAAATTCTTTTATTTTATTTATTTTTTTTTCATGATGTAAAAAAAACACAATACTTGATATAACTTCAGTTTTTTTTACACTTAGTATGTGGCATAAAAACAGTATTTTTACACTATCGCATTTCAAAAAGGGGCTTAAACAATTCTTAAAAGTAAAACTACGAGTTTTGTTCTTTTAAAAATATCTTTTTTCAGATTAATCCTGCATGTATTGCTTTTTAGTTTTGTTTAAACTAATACATGCCTCAGGTAACAAAGTGCCCGAGAATAAAAATTTTTACTTTCTTGGGAAAAACAAATCAGAATTACAAAAATTCAAACAAAAAATCATTCTTATAGAGCTACGTGCGTAGAAAGGAAAAAATATTGAACTTTTTGTGTCTAAAAGACTTTTCCTATGTTCTCTCTCCATTTTAAAATTAAAAGAAATCGTCAAAATTATTAGAAATATAATTAAAAAAATACTTCTTTTTTTTCTTAAAAGAAAACTGTAAAGAAAATAATTTTTCTTGTGCTACTGGAATTTTAAGATTCCTGATTTTCACAATTTTTTTAAAGCTGTCTGTAATTCTTTTGTATTTTTTTTTTTTTTTATAATTTGTGAAAAAATTTTATAAGTTCGTGATTTTCGATTGTGTTGTCAGTTTCTGTCGGCTTTAAAAAAAATTGAGTAACTGCATAAGTATTGAATGTCTTATCTATTCTTCTTAAAGAATATATATCTTATCTATTCTTCTTATTTATATATTTTATACGAATGAAAGATTCTTGTGAAATAAAAATACATAAAAAATTTTTTTTTAATGAAATTGTAATTGAATAATGATTATTATCACATTCTCAGTAAAGAAATATATAAATGTATGAAAAACCATGCTTTTTAAAACATAAGTATTAGTTCAAAGCAAAAGTATATAAAAAGGTTTCAAAATACAAAAAGAAAAGAAAATTGATATCTTTGGTCAGGTTATCTATGTTTTTCAATGTATTAGAAATAATTTAGGAATTTTTTTTTTTGTATTAATTATGTTGTTACATTGTATGTTGTGGTTAATTTTATTAAACAATATTTAAATACATTATTGCTGTTTTTAATTTTAAAATTTTATGAAAATAAAAACCATTTGAGGGAATATTTTAAACCACGAATCTAAAAAAGTTTCAAAGTGATAATTGAAACCATCGAAAATCTTTCCTTCTGAAGTATTTTTTTTCCAATTCTAGAGGGCACGAAAAATAAGCAAAAGTTTCAATATGCCATCCGCTTTTTAAGTCACTAAAATTTAAACTAAATTCTTATTTATTTTTTTATTTTTTCGCGATGATCAAAAAAACAAAATACTTGAGAAAAATTATAACTTCCAGTTTTTTTTTTTATACTTAGTATGTGGCATAAAAAACAGTATTTTTTACACTACCGCATTTCCAGTAAGGCTTAAACAATTCTTAAAAGTAAAACTACGAGTTTGTTCTTTTAGTAGAATATCTTTTTGCCAGATTAATCCTTTGTATTGTTTTTTAGTTTTGGTTAAACAAATACATGCCTCAGGTAACAAAGTGCCCGAGAATAAAAATTTTTACTTTCGTGGGAAAACAAATCAGAATTACAAAAATTCAAACAAAAACTCTTACAGTGCTACCTACGTGGGTGAAAGGAAAAAAATATCGAACTTTGTGTCTAAAAAAGAGCTTTTCCTATGTTCTCCCTCTCCATTTAAAATTAAAAAGAAATCGTCAAAATGAGTGTTAGAAATATAATAAAAAAATATTTCTTTTTTTTTTTTTCTTAAAGAAAACTGAGAAGTAAAGAAAATGCATAGTTTTTTTTTCCTGTGCTAATGGAATTTTAAAGATTCCAGATTTTTACAATTTTTATTTTTTTTTTTTTCAAACCTGTCTGTAATTCTTTTTTTTTTTTTTAGTAATTTTGGGGGAAAAAATCTGTGATTTTTGACTGTGTTGCCCAGTTTTCTGTTAGCTTTTTAAAAAATTGAGTAACTGGTATGGTTTTTATTTGTTGTATCTACAATTGAAATCTAAATTTTGTTTTTAAATATAAATCATATATTTTAACCTTTTTTTTTTTTTTTTTCATTTTTATGTGTGTACTTCTTGCAGTTGATGAATTTTAATCTATTACGAAAAATAACAAGTAAAATAAAAAAATTTTTTTTAATCAATTCCTACTTTTTTTTCACTATATTGCAGTCCTTTATAAATAATTTTCATTCATTTTTTAAGTTTATCTGGCCCCATCTATGGGTAGATATATGTAATTTAAATCTAAAAAAAAACTAAAAATTAATGAATTAAATTTAATTACTGAATTAATATTTGAAAAAACTGTATTAACATCAAGTGTCATCCACTACAAGTTCAAAAAAAAAATGTATTTGAACTTGTGTGGATGAATAAAAATATATTTTATGAACGACTTAAAATTTGAATAAGATATATATATATGGAGAGTGTGAGCTAATAGAAGGAATTGGAAAACATTTAAAAATACTTTATAACGTGAAAAATGTAACGAATACAAAAAAAAATTTATTATTTCTTCGTATTTGAAAATATATTCTCATGTATATTATAAATTGAACACTAAACTAATTCAGCAAGAGTTTTATCCTTGTGGACAAAATGTTATTATTAGTCTCATAAAGCACATATTTATCTTACATACAGAGATGGTCGACAAAATAAAGAAAACATTTAGTATTTGAATTATTCTGTAATTTATATAATATTTTTTCTAATGCAACAGGTAAATTAGACAGTTAATCTTTATACCATAAGCAAGGGCTGCACCGTTGTTACTCATCTGGCACCACTCAGGGGACACGTATAGCTTGCAGATATGCTATGGAAGCGAGTAACACTATCCCCACTCTACGATCCTATAAGACCGGGACCTACGGTTTAAAGTGGATTCCGAACCCCTGCAAACATCCATGGCACCGCCGGGACTCGAACCCGTATCCTGTAATACAGCGCTAGCCGCTTCATTACATTGTTCTGATTTATATATGTTATATACAAAAATATTTTGAAGTCTGGTGACTATATAAATCATCCTATATAATAAGACACAACTGAAAACCCCTAACTAAATCTTACTTTAAGTTTTAAGCAAAGTGATATTCTATTAATGTATCTGCAATATTCGTTATTAATAAATAAGTGTCAAAACTGTTTTTGTAATCTCAAGGTAAAAAAGCTCTATTTTTGTTACATCCATTTATAAAATGAGTAAATTAATCTTTTCAAAGTCATTAACTCTGTTGTTATAAAGTATGTTTTTCAAGATGACGTATAAAATTAAAAAGTTTTTATTAAAAAATGCAATTTGCATAATTTTTCCAATATGAGCTTTTTTGAAATCTCATTTTTTTTTTACTATTCCAAGTTTAATAAGCTAAAATCCTTATTAAAACAATTTTTGTGAGTGAATCTTTTATCATCATTAGCGTCGCTTTAATAAACGAGTGGTTGCTAACGACCATCTTTTTTTTTGCAGTAATTAATATTTTTTTTTTCATTCTCTTAAGGTATTTTATGTATGTTTTTTTTTATTATAATATTTTGTATGCTGTTTTTTTTTCATGTTATTTTTGTATTAAAAAAAGTAGGTTAAAATTTATGAAATTAAATTTATCTCGTGATACTATGTACCTGTTCATGTTATAAAAAACAAACACTTTTTATGAGAAGTACAGACATTTTTTGAGGAATAATTCATTAAAATTAATAAGTTATTCTCTTAAATACTTGTTTGTAAGTTATAATTTTTCTGATTTAAAAAAAAGGTTTGCTTGCTCTTTATTTAAATATATGTATTTTTTAAAACAGGTTGTTTATTTATTTAAAAAAATGATTCAAAATAATTCTTAACTTTGATTTTATGTAATTATTATAATTATCAGAAAAAACATCTTTATTTAGATTGTGAGAAGTATGTCTTTAATTTAAAGTAGAATTTTCATTTTTTTTTTCAAGAGTAACTTTAAGCATTTTATTTCTTCTTTGATAAAAGCCAAACCATTAAATATTTATAATAATCTATCCTTGGAAAAAAATAATAATTGTGATTAGAAAAATATTATTTTCGAAACTATACAGCATGAAAATATAACAGCACTGCTTCCAAACAGAAAACCTTGTAGATTTTTATTGTACACTGTTATATAAACATCAGCTCCTTTTTTATTATATATATTAATAGTAATAGTAATATATGAAATGAAAATATCAGACTGAATAATACCTCAAGCTACAGTTTTCTGACATATTTGTCTGGCATATTATCTGTTATCTATTACTGAACAATCAAACAATCCAACTTAAATACAATAAAGTATGTCGGTGAAATATAAGACATTATATTAAATAAGAGGCTTTATATTATGTCTCCATGATGGAATAGTAAGAATTTGTCAAATCCCAGACGGTCAGACGGAATGATTGACATGCATCTTTAACCTTCTAGTTCATCTTTATTGTAGCCATAATCTATTATTCTACTATACTCTAAAAGTGAATCTAGAGTTTCTAGTGCATTTTGTTCAGCTATAAATTGTTTTGAATGTAAAGCTTACGAATATCTATCAGTCCGGCAGGTGTTTTTGAGATGATCTTTGTTAATGGTCTTGAAATCGTACTTCCACCTACGCACTTCAAGAGCGCCTCCTGTGGCGTTCAAAAGACATGGTCAGTAGGCGTCAAAACTCTCACCCAAGAGGAAGTACAACGCAACCCTGCGCTCCCTCTGAGAAACGTTTAGTTTAAAATCCCTCATCCTGAGAGGAAATATATTTAGCACAAC
This sequence comes from Caerostris extrusa, assembly GCA_021605095.1. Taxonomy (NCBI): domain Eukaryota; kingdom Metazoa; phylum Arthropoda; class Arachnida; order Araneae; family Araneidae; genus Caerostris; species Caerostris extrusa. The sequence continues at coordinate 6,421 of BPLR01004424.1, read as the reverse complement.
TCTGCGTATAAGTTGGCCTGCAGACTCTCGCCTGGAGAAGAAGTTTATTTCGTGAATCCCGAACGTACTTGAGTATCTCGTTATCGACTTAAAAGTAGAATCCTTCCACGAATCTACAACTATCTGCCTTTAAATGTGCTATATATGGTTCGTGTCTAATTGTATATGTGTTGTGTTTGTGCGTGTGTAAATAAAGTTGTGAGCTCTCCAACCTGCATCTCAAGTCTCCATCGAACCACATCCAGTTACAATTCAATTGCACCAACCCACAACTCTACAGTATTTTATAAATGGTTTTATTTTTATAACTATAGCGAGGGGGATCAAATTAAAAGAATAACATTCTTTAAATTTGTAATCAAAATTTTTCTTTTATTAACATTTTTTTAACTTTAACTTTAAATTTAAAACAATGTAAAAAGAAATTAAATGATTATTTAAATATTTATGAAATAACGAACAAATACTATTAAACATTGAATCTATTATTATTAAATAAATACTAGATTCAATGTTTGCGATTCATAAAATCTTCAAAATATTTAATTACTGAAATAAATTAAATTACAAATCCTAAAATCTTGGAATAAAAAATTTGCCATTTATGTATATACAGTATTAAATATACAAAAGATTATATTTGCTATATTACAATTTTTTAAATAGCGATTCTTTGTTTTAAAAAATAAAATAAAGAAAGATTTCAAAAGACTTTTTTTCGAAACATAACATTTCGAATATTTCTCTGGAAATAATGAGTTCAGTAACAATTTGTAGAATATTTTAAGCCTGTTGGCATGACAACGTTTTTATGATTAAACTGCCTTTGATAGTCTATGTTTTAGTTGATTGATTTTGATGTTCCTATTGTTGATACATGAAGAAGAATTTCTTTCAAAATTTCTTAATTAAACAATGTTTTTCATAACAGTTTACTTTCATTCAAATTCTAAACAGAATATCATTTTAGAATCCTTACTTTGTATCCAGTAATTCTTATAAATATTTTTTAATCGTGCTTAATGTTTATTAAATCAATTTTATTTCCACAAAGTATTAAATTGCTTTTGTTTTTGAAATCTATGAAATAAAATATCCACGCAATTCGTTATTATTTATTAAAAATCAATATTTAAAAAGATATTTCCAATCTTATCTTTTGAATAATGATTACAGATAAGTTTCATACAAAAAAACGAAATTACCTTTTTTTTATGGCTTCCATTGAATAACTTCCTGCTAAATTTTAACATGTGTTTTGGAAGTTACGTATAAAAGCAATTAGTTTTCTTCATTGAGTCCAGAAATAATAAAGATAGCGGAGAAAATATAACTTAATTACACTCATGTCCATAAATTAAGGATAATGAAGTTCAGGCAAAGAAAGAGACAGAAGCAAAACAAATTTGACTTATTTGCAAAGTATATTTATTAAAACGAAAGGTAAAGAGCAAAAAAGATGCTATATGTTTGACATAATTAATAAAAATTGCGATTTTTACTCCCTGCAGCAAATTTCAAAAAAGAACCTATTTACAAAAAACCAGTATAACATGGTTAGTATGATGGTTAATATGAGTATGTCTCCCGGACGATGCAATACAGGCCTTACAACGCCTAGGCATGCTGAGTATCAAATTATCAATCTGATCTTGGGGAATATTACACCACATCAGGCAATGCCCTCCGAAGTTCCGGTTGACAGGTGGGAGGGGGTTGACGGGCTAAATTCGTCGGCCAAGCATATCCCACACATGCTCTATTGGATTCAAGTCCGGTGAGTATGCTGGTCCATCCATACGGGTGATATCCTCCAATTGAAGGCATTCGTCTACAATGTTTGCACTGTGAGGACGGGCGTTGTCATCCATGAACAGAAATTCAGCACCCATGGTGCCCCGAAACAAACGTACATGTTGTTCCAGAATGACATCCCGATAGATGTGGTCTGTCATAGTTACACTCTGAACATGCAGGTCAGTTCTGGAACCAAGAATAATTCCTCCCCAAACGAGCCATCCTGCACCACCATAACAGTCTCGTTCAATGGTGTTCTCTTGGTGGTAACGGGTACCTGGCGCTCACCATATGAAAGTCCCGCGAGAATTAGACTGCAAACTAAACCTGGACTCGTCGGAAAACATCACACAAGACCACTGTTGCGGTGTCCACAATGCATGCTCTCTACTCCAGGTTAATCGCAGGCGACAGTGAGTAGCGGTAAGTGGAACACATCTGACAGGCCTACGAGCATATAGACCAATGTGCCCTAATCGTCTGTACACGGTCTGCCGTGAAACTGTCGTACCGGTAGCTGACGAGACAGGTCTGATGCTGTGCTCCGTCTGTTTCTTTTGGTAGTAACTGCTAAATACCGGTCCCATTCCGCGTTGTAACTCGGGGGCGAACCTGTGCTGTAACATCTACTCACATACCATCATCTTGGAATCGTCGCCAAAGCCTGGAGATGACACTCTGGTTCAAGATTCTGGACACAGTTCCTCGGATACTTCCAGCTGGGTACGTCCAAATTCCAGTCGTCCGATAGTTCTACCACATAAAAAATCATCCAAATGCTTCCTTTGTGCCATAACTATGCGGTTATAGCACTGAAAGGCTTTTAAAGCGCTTGTGAACAATTTTACTTTTTGCCACCATTCCTTATATACCCCCTCTCTTACATTCTCGTCATTGTGACGTACTATCCGTGCCATCTGGTGGTTTCCTGTAATTTGCATATTCTTCTTCAAGATGTGTGTAGGTAATTCTACAGGTGAAATTTTTATTTTAGAGTTCAATTTCTGTGTGATTCTGAATTATCCTTAATTTATGGACATGAGTGTATATTCCGATAGAGAGGAGTTGAGAAAGTATTCGATATCAGTTTTTTCCCTCTTATACGTTAAGTAATTAAGCACAAAAATAACCTATCCTAAAAAAGATAAAAATATTATTAAAACAAATATTCATTGGAGTTTTTTTTTTCTTCTCAAATCTTAATGAATATTATCTTATTCGCTTTAGAAAGTAAATTTTTGAATTGAATCTTTGGGTCGGAATTTTTATCATTAAATTTCTAATCAATGAGTTCTTTTAGTTTCGTGTATCTTCTAATTGAAACTACGAGTTCGAATTCAAAACATGGAAATTTTGATATTGATAATCATTAATCTCTTCCACAATTCTTGAAACGTGCAGTCATAAATTGAAAAGAATGATTCTCCGTGAGATTAAAAGAGGTGAAAATCTGGAAAAAAAAAAAATTAATGAAATAATTTCTTCGTTTCTGTGAACGGTGTAAAAGTTATTTCAATAAAGTAAAACTATATTATTAAAACTACTATTACTATTATTACTACTATATTATTAAAACTACTATTACAAATATTACTACTATATTATTAATTATTACTATTATTAAGTACTATATTACTAAAACTACTATTTCTATTATTGCTATTATTAAAACTATTAGTAGAATGTGCAGGTACGGGCGGTCCCTTTGTTGGACAGCCTGATTGCAAATGGATGTGGTGGGATTGAGATATTTAAGATACAGGTTTTCAGAACACACTGCTTTATTTACACACGCATAAACACCATATGCATACAATATTTAAGATATTTAAAGTAAAAAGTAATTTTAGCTTCTAGGAAGAACACCACTACTGAGGAAGGAGTGCACGGTTGCTCAAGAAGCGCAGGGTTGAACTAAATATAGGTCCTCTTGGAGGAGATTCTGGAGACCAACTAAATGCCTCTCAGCAGAAGATTAGTATTGCGCTCTACTTCCTCTGGATGAGACGTTTTTTAGTCCAACTAACCATTTCTCTTGAATGCCATAAGGGGGCGCTCTTGCCTGTCTGTAGGAAGAAGAATAGCTCTTGGTACGCCACAAGGGGCGCTCTTGCCTGTCTGTAGGAAGAATTAGTCTTGAACGCCACAAAGGAGGTGCTCTTGCCTGTCTGTAGGAAGAAGAATAGCTCTTGGTACACCACAAGGGGGCGCTCTTGCCTGTCTGTAGGAAGAATTAGTCTTGAACGCCACAAGGGGGGTGCTCTTGCCTGTCTGTAGGAAGAAGAATAGCTCTTGGTACGCCACAAGGGGCGCTCTTGCCTGTCTGTAGGAAGAAGAATAGCTCTTGGTACGCCACAAGGGGGCGCTCTTGCCTGTCTGTAGGAAGAATTCTTGAACGCCACAGTCTTTGCCTGTCTGTAGGAAGAAGAATAGCTCTTGGTACGCCACAAGGGGTGCTCTTGCCTGTCTGTAGGAAGAAGAATAGCTCTTGGTACGCCACAAGGGCGCTTTGCTGTCTGTAGGAAGAAGAATTATTACTTGAAATATCAGTTCCTTTTCGAAGTCATACTTTTAATTTTTCGATCAATTACAAAGAGTGTGTAAGAAAGACTCTGAATATTAATTATAATTTTAGACATTAATTTGTGAAAAATATCCTTTGTCAATTTCTTAATGTTTGACTATGATAGAAAATGTTTAACTGTACTTTCATATATCTATTGTTGTGTAGCATGTGGTCCTTGACATGAAATAGTTTTCCTCGTTTTCGTTCCTTTTCCCTTTCATTGTAAATAAAAATTTAAAATCTGCTCCTTCATTTTGAATAACCCTGTAGATATTTGTACAAAACGTGTGTTGTTTATTTTTTTCTAAAAATGGAAGGAATGAACAAAGTAAAGTCATCTGTTATGCGTTTGTGGTTTTCAACTCCTGCTAAAAATTCAGTATTTCAGTATTTAGTATTTTTTTTAACTGACTGACAATTATCAGTTAGTTAAAAAAATACTGATTGAATAGTATCATATAATTTTATTTAAATTATATTATAACAGCACCACTACCATGAAACATCAAATTTTTAATAAAAAAAAAAACTCAGTAATATGAATTAATTGTAATATGAACAGAAATGAGAACATGTTGACACAAGTTAATTTAAAAATCAAACAGATTAATCGTCCATAAATGTGAAATAGATGAATTAGATAACTGTTATGCGATTAAAATTTTCAATGATTAAAAGATTCTTGTTAAAAAAAATAGATAAAAATAATTTAAAAATGAAATTGTTTTCAGTAAGGCACTATTATTTCACCTGGAATTAAAAAATATATATAATATAAAGAAAAGCATGAAAACCCGGAATCTATATTCAAATCAAAATTGAAGAATGAAAGAAATTTTCAAAAATACATAACAGACAAAAAAAAACTTTTGGCTTGTTTGGTCATGTTATCTGTGTTTTCAATTTATTAGAGATATTAAGTGGATTTTTTTGATGTTAATTCTAAAATGCAAAAATAAATATATAAATATAATTATTTTAAACGAGCTACTGCTTTTATTTATTACAATTATTTTTATTTTCACATGAATATAAAAAATCATGCATTTAAAATTTTAATTTTTTATAGCATCTTGCATACAATTTTATTAAGCAATATTTAAATACATTATTTCTTTTTAATTCTGAAAACGTTTATATAAACAAAACAAGTTTTGACTGGGAATATTTTAAACCACGAATTATACAATAAAAGATTTCAAAAATACAAAAACGAAAAAATTTCTTTGGTATTTTTATTCATGTTATCTGTGTTTTCGATCTATTAGAGATATTTAGGATTTTTTTTTTATTAATTATAATGCAAAATTAAATATATAAATATAATTATTTTAAGGGAGCTACTGCTTTTATTTATTATAATTATTTTTTACTTTTCATATAAAAAACCCATGCATTTAAAAAATTAATTTTATATTGTATCTTGCATACAATTTTGATTAAAAACAATATTTAAATACATTATTTCTCTTTAATTCTGAAAAAGCTTATAAAAACAAAAACACGTTTCGACTGGGAATATTTTAAGCCACGATTATAAAAGTTTCCAAAAATGATAATTGAAACCATAGAAAATCTTTCTTTCTGGAAGTATTTCTTTTTTCAATTCTAGAGGCACGAAAATAAGTAAAAGTTTCCAATATGATATCCGCTTTTAAGTCCGTAGAGATTTAAACTAAACTCTGATTTTTTTTTTTCGTGATGTAAAAAAACAATACTTGAGGAAAACATATAACTTCCAGTTTTTTACACATAGTATGTGGTATAAAAACAGTATTTTTTCACACTATCACCTGCATTTCAAGTAGGGCTTAAACAATTCTTAAAAAGTAAAACTACAAATTTATTTACTAGAATATCTTTTTGCCAGACTAATCCTGCTTTTATTGTTTTTATTTTTGTTTAAACAAATACATGCCTCAAGTAACAAAGTGCTCGATGAATAAAAATTTTTACTTTTCGTGGAAAAACAAATCCAGAATTACAAAAATTCGAAAAATAAAAAACAATAAGAAACAGGATGATCTATGAGCAAAAAAGATATTCAGAGTAAAATAA